>PVJA010026949.1:0-29140 GCA_004027025.1 Myocastor coypus | reverse complement strand
TAATACATATAGGTATATAAGATTGATCAAACAATTAAACATTAACCCTTCTAAAAAAAGTAATGTTGATTTAGAAGGGTTAATGTTTAATTGTTTGATCAATCTTATATACCTATATGTATTAATCTAAACTGATCTGATGATGAAAATATGTAATATAACATTGTTAAATTTAAACAATAAAAAATTGAAACTGAAAAAAAAAGAAAGAAAAAAGGAAATAAATAATACACTGCAAAAAAAAAAAAAAGAATAGCGAAGTTCACCAGGAAAGCCAGCAGGACAAGGGTCTCCTGCAGAATAGCCTAGGAGAGCCAGCAGCTTCCCAGAGCTCCAACAGCTTCTTTAAACAGCTTCCCTAACAGCCTCTCAACATCTTCTCCAGTTCTGTCTTTTAGATTATTGTCAGTAATCCTCAGGTGGGCCCCTCACACTCAGCATCACACTAGTTTGGCTGAGAGATAAAAGTAAAACCAGAAAAGAACAACAGCCGTAAAAAAGCCTAGAATCTGTGTTTGTACTTGCACGAAAACAAGATCAAATAGTGGAGAAGAAAGAAATGAAACAACCAAAACCGCAACACTTCTAGGTTTGTTTCTGCTGGTAGACTGTGTGTAGATGGAGATTTATCCCAATAAGCCAACAGTGGCTTTATTTTGGGGCAATGAATAATCTCAGCAAGTGTGCCTCTTTATTTCCCCTGAAGTTCAGTCTGTATTCTGGCCATAGAGGCCAAGAACAAACCCTTTCAGCTTGTAGCAGTCTTGCACCTTTCATAGTAGGCCTGAATCCTGCTGGGAGGTACCAGATGAAAGAAGCAGCTGACTTCTGAGCTCAGCTGGCCCTTCTCCACCATGGCTCCAGCCAGTTGCTCCTGTCTGTAGGATGACCAAGCCCTCAGCACTCAACTCCAGCTACTGCAGTCTTTCCCCTCCACTGCTCCCCTCCACTGCTGCTCTCCATGGAGTCCTCTGATGTGCCCATCAGTCACCATGTGTCTCCAGGTTTGAACCACTTTTGCACAGTGAGTCCCAACTATGGGAGAAGTTTCTTCTTCATTGAAGTTGCTCTGTTCACTCTCTACATGGGCTTCATGCTTCAGATCCTTTCTGGGTCCAGGGAATCCACTTCCCTGGTTGTCTTCATGTTTCTGTATGCCAGCATCTAGATGACAACTCTTAGGGAAATTCTTTTTCTGCTGTTTACCATTTGATACTGTTCTCAGGCCAAGTATTAACTTGCAGCTCATATGCACTAAATGCAATGGTTTGACTCCTTGAATGGTGAAAATAACATCCAGTGGTGATTTTATAGAAGCGGTTAACTAAAGCCCAGGTGGTTGGGGACTGAGCAAATCCAGAAGGGGTTAAAGACAAGAAAGAAAAGTTTAAAAATAATTTTTTAAAAGTCTTCTGTTATGTGGTATGAGAAGGAGCACACAGGGAGGGGGCAAAGGATCCTAATGATGGTTACTTTATGTTATGCATTTTGATGGGGATAACAGAGAAAACTGGGTACAAAATTGAAAGTGAGAAATGAGAATGGGAAAAGATGCAAATGAGAAGGAGTAGAAGAAAGAAAAGAAAAACAAAGAAAGAATAAGAAACGGAGAAAAGTCAGGTAAAAGACTTGGATTAAAAAAAGATTTGTATAAACGCAGAATGTGGAGGAATAAGAGAGAAATGTCCTGGTGAGGCTTGGTGGCGCACGCTTGTAATCCCAGCACTTGGGAGGCTGAGGCAGGAGGATTGGTGTGAGTTCAAGACCAGCCTGGGCTACAAAAGTGAGCTAAAGGCCAGCCTGAACTTCGTAATGAGACCCTGTCTCAAAAAGACAATAAATAAATAAACAAATGAATAAATAAATAAATAAATCTTTACCCTTTATAAACTATCTTACAAGAAAAATTGGAGAGAGGTATATGTATACAAACAGGCATGGTCATGAAAGATAGAAGAGTAAATAATAAAATAAAAATGAGGGGGATCAATAGGCAGAGGAAGTCAGCAAAAGTAAAAATTCAATATAATGAATAAAGTTTTCTGTTGTTGGGACATGTGGCTCTTTTCTTCAGCCTAAGATTAATGAACAGAGCTCAAGCCAGAGTGCATCTTTATTTTTGCCCAAAGTCTAAAGTAAAAAGTATGTCCCCAGAATGGCACTGGTTGCAGATTTCTGCATAAAATTGGAACAGGGTTCTGATGCGAACTTCCAGTCCTGTATAACTCAGGCTAGACTTGTCCTCTGTCTCAGGATACAGGCCTGTGTTCACCAGCTCCTGTCTCAGTGGGACTCCCTGCAGCCTGCTCTCCATTTGCTGGCTGTCCTCTGTGGCTGTCCTGCCCTCATTGCTCTGGGAACTTGACAGTGTGGGTGTGGCTTGGAGCCAAGAGGCTCCTCTGGGACCCAGGTTCAAACACGAGGCTTTCTCTGCCATACTATCCTTTCCAGATTTTGCTCTGCAGTTGTGAGGTAGGTATTATACTGAGGCCACTCACCAGCTGTTGACTGGTAAGCCACTCTGGAACCAGTGTCCTATGGTTTCTTTGTGAATCCAGCTGTAGCTGGTTATCTCATTGTGGTTCTCTGGTTCTTGGTGAACACAAAGGTTTTGGTTTTATTTTGTCACTGGGCTGGTGGCTGGCCAGCTAGTATTAGTGGCAGCAGGGTCTATGGGCATTCTCCTCTATTGTCTGTGATCTGACCTATTTCTTCTGTATCACTTCATAATTTTTTCTTTTCCTTTGTCAAGTCCTTCCTGGTTCCTGTGTAAGCTATCTTTTTTTTTTTTTTTTGTCTTTTTGAGACAGGCTCTCACTATGCAGTTCAGGTTGCCTTGAGCTCACTTTTGTAGCACAGGCTGGTATTGAACTCACACTGATCCTCCTGCCTCAGCCTCCCCAGCACTGGGAAAGCTATCATTTTGATTCTTTTACAAGCTACTGTTTTCCAGACTCTATAAACATTTTCTACTGGAGAATTTGCTACTAGTCAATGCTCCAACATTTTTTTTCTCCCATCCTAACCTGGGCATATTGACTTCCTAAACAAAATTAGGATTTTGTTAGTAAAGCAGGGACAATGGAAGTTATCCAGGAACCAGCAGTGGTTATCACATATTTTAAGATTCCATTGAAGATAAAACAATTTTTATAAAGATTTTATAAAATTTGTCTCAATTTAGAAACTTGGGTTACAGTTAAAAATTCCAGAAATGCATCTTTTTCCTTTCACTTTCAGGCAGTAAGGTAGGGTGACATATGTTTGTCTTGTGGCCATTGTGTAGTATCTAAGCTCAGGTTTTGCAATTGGCCTTAAGATTGAATTCCAACCAGTTTTTTTTTTCTTTCTTCCTTTCTGATTATAAAACACTACGCAAACTACTTACCCTTTCCTAAGATTTCTCAGTGAAAGATAATATAAGGTACAGGTACATTGTGAATATTGGAGATGGTGATTTAGTAAAATCCTTATATGTGCATATGATAGGTAGGAATGTTAGCTTGCTTTTTTTTTTTTTTTTTAAAGTGAATTAAATTTTCTAGAAATAGGGTACAAGTTCTTGGTATAACTTAACAAATTTTAGTGTGCCAGACACTTTTATTTCTCATTGCTTACAAATACATGCTGATGTTTTATAGAAACAGTTCGTGACTATGAACACCAGTTTCACCTCAGGCTGGAGCAGGAGCGAACACAGTGGGCACAATATCGAGAATCTGCAGAAAGGGAAATAGCTGATTTGAGGCGAATGCTATCTGAAGGGCAAGAGGAAGAAAATTTAGAAAATGAAATGAAAAAGGTATGAAACATTGTGTGTTGTATCTGTAGAAATATTTGAATGTAAATGCAAAATTATTTAAGAAATATTGTGGCGTGGGAAGGTATACTTTTATGTTTTTTGTTATAGGACTTACTTGGACACAGAGTTAAATATACTACCAAAAAATGTGATGCCCCTGACTTAGATAATTCATGTGTCAGTCTTCTTTATTTTCTTCAAAATTTGCTTATAAAAAATAATTTAATTTCATTACATTTTACTTTTCTCTATTATGCATGTTTTATTCTAAGGGATTTTCTTTATGCATGTTTGTAATGCGAAATAGTAATGTTTCAGGGAACTGGTACTTGTATATAACATTTTGATCATTTTCAGTCTCTTTACTCTCCTTTTCTTTTCCTCCCTCCCAGTCTTCTTCCCCATCCCTAAGAGACTGACTTCTAGTTTCCTATCATCTCTCCTTTATTTACTTATTCTTATTAGAGAAAAAAAGTAATATTTAACTTTGTGAGTTTGATTTATTTTGCTTAGAATAGTGGTCTTGAGTTCTGTCCATTTTCCTGTAAACAACAGGAAATGAATTTTTATGGCTGAATGTTATTCCATTATGTATATATACATAACATTTTCTTTATACATTCATCTTGTTCATGAACATCTAGGCTGTGACTTCCAGGCTGTTTCCCAAACTTAGCTATTATGAATTATATTGCTGTAAACATGGATTTGAATATATCACTACAGTATGGTATCTTCTTTTTGTTAAAGAAAATCATTTATTTATTGGGTAAACGGTCTTGTTACTTGGACTTCTGTTTCAGCCTCCCCAGGGCTGGGATTACAGGTGTGTGCCACCACTCCTGTTTTTGGTGTCCTGCATGGAGTGCTTGGGGTTCTGGGACTGGCATGGCATGTGGTACTGTGGATCCGACCCAGGCACTTAAACCATAGAACTATCTCTGCAGCCCTATGATATCTTTAAATGTTTTGGAAATATACTAGGGAGAGGTATAGCTGGGTAAATAACATTTTAATTCTTTGAGAAATCTCCATACTTATATTCAGCATTCTCTACATTCTTGCCAGCATTTTTTGTTTTTATTTTTTATTTTAATGTATTTGGTTGTTGAAGGGTCTCACTACACAGCTTGGATTTTCAGTCTTGCCAGAGCTGGGATTACAGGTATGTGCCACCATGCCTGGACTCTGCCCCGCTCAGCCCGCCCTGTTGGCGCAAGGTGCTGGGGATCAAACCAAGGTCCCTATAGCTTGCCTAAGCTTGCCTAAGCTGGTTCTTAAGTCTGCTGAGCTATCATCTCATTGCCCCCAGCATTCATTGTTTTTGTGTTGTTGATGATAGCATAAAACTTTCTAAGGTGTGGGAAGATAAGCTGGAATCTCAGAGTTGTTCTGATTTGCATTTTCCTTTGGACTGAAGATGTTCGGTCTTTTTTATTACTTAAAGCTATATGTACTTCTTTTGAGAAGTGTTATTTAGTTCATTTGCCCATTTTTAATTGAGTAATTTATTTGTTAAGAGTTTTCTTTTTTAGCTCTTCATATGTAGTCTAGATAATAGTCAAAAAATCTGCTCCCATTCTGTAGGTTGTTTCTTTATTTTGTTGAATGTTTCCTTGGCTGTGTAGAAGCCTTTCAATTTGCTGGTAATCTCACCTCTTGATTCTTTATGCTATTTGTTTTGCTACTGGAATTCTATTCAGGAAGTCTGCCTGTGCCTATGGTACCACATGTGTTTCCTCTATGTTATCTCCTAGCAGTTTCAACATTTCTGGTCTCCTATCTAGGACTTTAATCCATTTTGATTTGGTTATTATAGTATAGACTGAGAGAGATAGAGTTCTAGTTTAAATCTTCTACAAGAGGATACCCAATTTTCCCAGCACCACTTGTTAAACTTTTTTTTACAGTGTGTCCACCTCTGTTTCTATCATAACTTTCATGATTTCTTACATCTTGTTCCTACATTTCACAGCATCTATTTCCTTTAAAATATAGAAGTCATTATTCTGTTTATTGGTTACTGCCATTTTGCATTTGCTAGGATGTAAGTTTCATGAAGGCAGAAATCTTATTTATGAATACTAAATACCTAAAATAGTATCTAGCACATAGATGTTCAGTAAGTATTCGTTTGATGATTGTGTGTAAGCCATTTTTTAGAACAGATGTTAGTTTTCCATGGTATACTTTGTCTCTTGTGTGACATATGTTCCGCATACTGTGTTTCAATATAGTACTGTATGATTTGTGGACATAGTGCAATTAAATGTAGCATAAGACATTATTGAGAAAATTTACAGAGTTTTTTGGGGCCTGGGGTTTAGCTCAGCAGAACAGTGCCTAGGCAAGCACCAGGTCCTGATTCTGGTTAAAAAACTGGTTTCTGGGGCCCAGGGAGATAGCTCCGTGGCACAAGTGCCTGCCTGGCAAGTGCAAGGTCATGAGTTCAAACCCTGGTCCTGGAAAAACAAACAAACAAACAAAAAACTGGTTTCTGGTTAAGGAAAAAAAAAACAAAAACAAATTAAGGGCCGGAGAAATAGCTCAGTAGAATAAGCACTTGCCGGGGCTAGTGCAAGGGCCTGAGTTTAATACTTGGTCTCGCAAAACAAAAAGAAGGGCTTTTTTTTTTTGCCAGTTTGCTTATATAAGTTATTAACTTATATACACATTAAAAAAAAACATACTATACAAAATAGTTAAAATTTGAATTTTTTTAGTTGGATTACGAATGATGTTTTACTAATCTTTGTTCTATTCTTTTACTGTATACATATTCATTTTTAGTCTGCCACATTATGCCATTGAACATTTTTAAAATTTTTGAGATAAACTTCATTTAGAGCCTTTTTTTTTTTTTTTTTTGCCAGGCTGGGGTTCAACCTCATGACCTTGTAGTCACCAGGCAGGCACTTGTGCCACAGAGCTGTCTCCCCAGCCCCGAGCCATTTTTGATTAACATGAAAATTATTGATGATTGCTACACCTCTGCTAAGGGCTGCACTGCTACTTTGGGCAACTTTGCTAAGGCCACCTTTGATGTCATCTCCAAGACCTAGAGGTATCTGACCCCTGATCTCTGGAAAGACTGTGTTCACCAAGTCTCCCTATCAGGAATTCACCGACCATCTTGTGACAACCCACACCAGAGTCTCTGTCTAGAGGACTCAAGCTCTAGCCATAGCTATAACATAAAGGGCTTTTATACAAGAAAAATAAAATGAGTTTAGTCTGTCAAAAGAAAACACACACACACACACACACACACACACACACAAATTATGAAGAGAACAGCATAGTTCTAAAATAGTCTATGTTCAGTTTTACTAATTAATATCTTACATTAATACAGGATTTTTATACATTTTTATATTTTATAGTTAATAAATTACATTATAGTTAGTAAAGTACATTTTTATAGTTAATAAATTAATGTTATTGCACTGTTACTGACCAAAGTTCATACTTGGTATTCAAATTTTATTACTTTTTACCTAATGTCCTTTTCCCCCTGTTGTTATATCCCATAGAGGATACCACATTGAATTTAGTCAGGTCTTTTAGGCTTCCCTTACCTGTAATAAGATTTTTTTTCAGACTTTTCATTCTTCTAATGGCCCTGCTTTCATTATTATTTATTTATTTTGCAGAACCAGGGATTGAACTCAGGTCCTTGTGCTTGCTAGGCAAGTACTTATTCTACTGAGCTATCTCCCCAGCCCCTCTGCTTTCATTTTTTAAAGTGCATTTTAAAACTTTATTTATAATGACATGGAACATTTGGAATAGCAAAGTCTTTATGAATAAGTAACTATGAAAATGCTTTATTTTCTCCCATTATTTATTTATTTATTTATTTACTTTTAGTACAGGGTCTACATAGGGTCTTACCCCACAGATCAGACTTGTAGTGATTCTCCTGTTTTCAGCCTCTGAAATGCTAGGAATACAGGTACACACCACTGTGCTTAGTCTTAATTTCATGGGAGGCTCAAGGATTGAATCGCTGGCCCTTGCACCTGCTTGCAGGTGCTTTAATCCACTGAGCTATTTAGCTAGCTCTTAGTTTTTCACTTTTTTTTCCACTAGTTTTTTTATTATTTTATTTTATTTGTTAAAATTTCTATTATGGCTGTCTCAGCCTGCCATGGGGGTGGGGCTGGCACAGCATGTGGTGCCAGAGATCGAGCCATAGTCCCTGCAGTTGCCTAAGATTACCTAAGGAGGTACTTTAGACTGCTGAGCTATCTCACTGGCCCCCTTTTTTTTTACTGGTTTAAAATAGATTACTTTTTTTTAAAAAAAAAATGTATTTAGTTCAGGGTCTACAGTGTCTTACTACACAAAATGGACTCATAGTGATTCTCCTGTTTTCAGCCTCCCAAGTGCTGGGATTACAGGTGCGCATTGCCACGTCCAGTTTCAATGACAGGCTCAGTTTGCCTGGCAGGGGCCAGCACAACACAGCAGGCCCTGTGGTTGCCTAGCAGGCGTTTTAGTCCTCTGAGCTATCTGGCCAGCCCTAAAATAGATTTCTTTTAATCTATGCTTTTGAGAATGGAATTTAGAAAATAATGAGATAATTTTTGGGGTCATTGAGATTGCTTTATTTAGATATTAAAAAGTAATATTTAAGATATCTTTTACATACTGAGAAGCCTTTTGATAGCAACCTAATACTTGAGAAAACATGCAGTTCTATTTTATGTTTTCAGACATCATCACAAGGGTTGCATGTAGTGCTGCAATGTATTACTATAATTCCACATTTGATAGGCTAGGGGCAGGAGGATGGGCAGGAGTTCGAGGCCAGCTTACACTACATAATGAGACCCCCATCTCAAACCAACCCCCTAAAAAAGGTCCTTTCATAATTTTCATCTTACGATTTCACTAATTTAGTAAATAGAGGCTTATTTATTGTTTCCTTTTACATATAACATTTTTAAGCTCAGTGAGTCAATTAAAAGGTCAGTTTTGTCATGGTGAATATATTTTTCTATTTCAAATTTTAAATGAAATATTTGGGAAAACTGATCATGACTTGACATTCTAGTAATACATCATTGAAAAGTTAGAGTTCAGTTTTGAAATTGCTAAGAATATGCCTAATATAGTTATATATCCATGGATTGTCCAGGGTTTCTTTGAAAAGCAGTAGATGAATAAGTCATAACATTTAATTCCTTTTAACCACAGGCCCAAGAAGATGCTGAAAAACTTCGATCTGTTGTGATGCCAATGGAAAAGGAAATTGCTGCTTTGAAAGATAAACTGACAGAGGCAGAAGACAAAATTAAAGAATTAGAGGCTTCAAAGGTTGTGAAACATTGTAATCATTCTATCCCAATGGCATGAACACAGTTAGAATCCCTAACAGGGTATAAACTAATTTAGACTGTGCATCTTAAGAATCTTGCTTTTGTTTAAAATACCAAAATGCTACACTGAATTGATTTGCTGATATATTTTAAATAAATAGTCATAATAATGATGCCTTACCATAGTGGTTGCTTTGTTTCAAAGTTAGTCTTCATTTTCTCATGAAAATGAGACTTAATCCTGTTAATCTTATTATCAAGGAAAATAGTTTTCCAAGTTGACTTTATTTTCCTATGCTAGCCTCAGAGTTGTGTTTTAGAGAAATAGCTATAGTATGGCTGAATTTGTTTGTCATAAAGACACAGTAAAGAAACACAAAGAGAGTTGTGTTGAACAGTTTAATAAAGTGTGTGGGGGGGAAGGAAGTAGGATGATGAGCATGTTTGTTAGCTTTCTATTACTATGGAAAAATACCTGAGAAAATTAAGTTGAAAGGAGGAAAACTTTACTTTGGCATATCACTGTAGAAGTTTAAGTCACTTGGATCCATTTCTTCTGGTCTCATGGTGATAACATAGCAGGGAGGAGAGATGCAGAGACAGAAAGATACAGAGAGAGCATGTGGCAGGGCAGGGAGGAGCACTCCCAGTAGCCCATTAAATTATGTATCTGTAATCTATTGATGCCCATGAATGAAGTCAGAGCCATCCTGGTCTAGTTACTTTGACAAAGCTCCTACTTTAAACATTGTTGCATTGGGAACTAAGCCTTCAGTGATTCTTTTGGATGATGTTACAAACTATAATACCTTGCATGCATGAAGCCCCTGGGTTCACCCTCTAGAACCACTAAAAGAAGTAGCAAAGAAAAAGGTAAACATTATAAGAAAATAGAAAAGAAAGAAAAGAAACTGAAAAAGATGGAAGTATAGTATGGGAGTTTGTCAGTAATCCTAGTAAATGTAAACTAATATTTACTAAAATATTATCAGATAGATTTAAAAAAAATATACCTTTTCTTAGGAAATGTACATGAGATTAAAGGAATTTAAAAAAAAAAAAACATGAGAATTTTAACTAAAAGAAAGTAATAAAGCAGTGCTGGCCAGATAGCTCAGTGGTTTAAAGTGCCTGTTTAGGCAGAGTGCAGTGGTGAGGGTTCAATCCCCAACATGCTGTGCCAGCACTGTCCCCCGGGAACAGAGATGGTGACTGAGACTGGGCATGGTTGGGCACTTCTGTAATCGCAGTGCTTGGGAGGCTGAAAACAGGAGAATCACTATGAGTGTGATCTACATAATGAGACCCTATAAACCCTGTAGACCCTGTTCTAAATATAGAAAAAAAGAAAAAGTAATAAGGCAAACATTACATTGAACAGATTGGATAAAGGAACAGAGAACTAATAGAGATAAAGAGGGACCCTGTCTAATGAGCAATTCACCAGTAAGATGAATTTGAATGTATCTTCTGTAGTCTTTTTTTTTTTTTTTTTTTTTTTGGTCCTAGGGATCTGAACCAGAGTCTTCTCACTGAGTTATATATCCAGCTTGCTTGTTTGTTTTCTTTGTTTGTTTCTTAACATTTTGAGACAGGGTCTTACTGATTTGCCATATTAAGTTTGGAATTATAGATCCTCTTGCTTTAGCCTCCTAGAATACTTGGATTATAAATGTGCTCCACCATGCTTGGCTACCTTGTGTATTCCTGACATATGTGAATTAAAAAGTGACAATTATGTTTAAAAGTTGATATTTATAAGTTACAGTAGAAGACTTGAACTGACTGACCATTAGACAGGGAAGGTAAACAGAAAAATATAATAGGATTGTAGAAATTTTGAAAACTCAGGATAATTTAGATTTAATAGACACACTAAACCTTATACCCAAGTGTTATTATGGTCTCTGTCTAGTTGTTCCCTCAAATCCTCTTGTAGTCATGGGGTGGACTTCCAGAGTTTGTGATTAATTCATGATCCAATGCCGGGATTAGAGGTTTGAGTGCTGCTGGGATTATGGATATGAGTGCTATATCTGCCCTGGGGCAGACCCTGAATGCAGTATGAGGAAGGGAGAGGCTTGCTTGCTCTCTGCCATTGCTGCCCCTGCTCTTCCCTTTTTGCTCTTGCTCTTTTGCTGTTTTCTGTCTCCATGAACTATTGCCTTCTTCCATGTGCCACCCTGGAGCCAGCTGAGTATGAAACCTCCACAAACTGTGAACTAAATAAACCTCTCCTTCCTTAGTTTTGGATGTTTGGCATTTTGTGCCAGCAATGAGTGAAAAGTAGCCAAGATATCAAGAAAGAGAGACAATGTTTTATGTAGTAGTAGAATGTAGTAGTTAAAAGCTTAGTATTTAGGTGCCTGAATAACCTTGGGTAAATTACTTGCTTTTAGTCTTTAGTTTTCTGAATTATAAAGTGAGAAAATATGGCCTTCAAGGGTAAGCACTCCTTTAATGATGTTATGAGATCATCCTAATTCTTATGTACAAGCAGAATGATACACAGGGAAAGCATTAATATTTTTAGATACATTCTATTTTTCATAAGGACTTTAACATAGATGTTTTTGTAAGGTCACAGAGGAAGTATCAACAAATCTGAAAGAATTGATATTATAAGACCCAATTCTCAGATGGGTGTGGTGGCGCATGCCTGTAATCCCAGCACTCGGGAGGCTGAAGCAGGAGGATTGGTGTGAGTTCGAGACCAGCCTGGGCTACAAAAGTGAGCTCGAGGCCCGTCTCAACTGCATAGCGAGACCCTGTCTCAAAAAAAAAAAAAAAAAAAAAAAGACCCAATTCTCTGATCACAGGTTACTCGATTATTTATAATAAAATGATAGTTAAAATACAAATGTCCAGAAATGGAAAAATACAGGTCTTAGAAAAAGTGAATATGGAATACTTAGTGACACGAATATTTAATGCATTGATCTAGTTGGTGTAGTGATGTATGTCTGTAATCCCAGTACTGGGGAGGCTTCTGGTGAGTTGAAGGCCATCCTAAGCTACATAGTGAGTTCAAGACCAGCTTGAACTATATAGTGAGACCTCTCAAAAAACGAAATGAAGAAAAGAATATAATAATACCAATTGAAAGTAAATGGACAGAAATAGGAGTAGAAATTAGTGAAATAGAATAGAAATAATAATCTCAACATAATGAAAAAAGTAATAGATAATTCTCTAATAAGATTAATCAAGAAAGTGGAAAAAAGACTAATCATCAGAAATGAAACCAGGGTATTATAAAGCAGTACAGATTTATAATAGTAAATAATATGACTAGTGTCATAGTGGTAAATTTAAAAGAAAAATAAAAGTGAAAAAAATTATACAATTAGTCAAATTTATTCCAAAATAAAATAGAGCTAAAGTAGTAATTGTTAAAGAAAATGATCCAAGAATCAGAAATTTTCTCCAGACTCTTCTTTCCACACATTACACTCAGTCTGTTTTGAAGGCATGTATTTCTAGACCTTCTGGAAAGAGATAATTGTTGCATTTTTATCAACCATCAGAACAGAAAAAGAAAATGTTCTTCAGTTTATTGTTCTCAGACTGATATTTCTTAAATAAAAATGAATGAACACAAAGCAAGGTAGTGTAAGAAAATTAGAAATCTACTTCACTTAGAAACATTGTTGCTTAAAATTAAAACAGGAAAATACACATCATTACCGGACATGGTGACTCATGCCTGTAATCCCAGCCCTGGGTAGGCTGAAAACAGCAGGATCACTATGAGTCCAAGGTGTGAGTGAGACCCTGTACCAAATAGATTTAAAAAGTAAGTAAATAAATAAATAGCCAGCCAGATAGCTCAGCAGACTAAAGCACCTCCTTGGGCAGAGTGCAGCCGCCTGGGTTCAGCACCCACCCCTGTGGAGCAATGAGAGCAATTGAGACTGGACATGGTGGCACATGCCTGTAATCCCAGCACTTGGGAGGCTGAAAAGAGGAGAATCACTATGAGTTCAATCTAGTAGTGAGACCCAGTAGACCCTGTCCTATCTACATAAAAAGATAAAACTTTAAAACGTTGAATTTTGAGGACTGGCCAAATAGCTCATCAGATTAAAGCACCTGCAAGCAGGTACAGGACCTGTGGTTTGATCCTTGGGCCTGCTATACCAGCCCTGACCTTGGAGACCCGCTGAGACAGCAATTGAGACTGGGCGTGGTGGTGCATGCCTGTGTTCCCAGTTCTTGGGAGGCTTAAATAGGTGGATCACTACGAGTCTAATCTAGTAGTAACAACCCAAACACCCTGTAGACCCTTCTCTAAAATACAAAGACGCATGGATTGGGAAAAAAATAAAATCCAACTGTTCCTCAGACAAAAGACTTCTATATAGACATAAAAATTGAAAAAAACATAAGCACCCCCCTAATTCAAAGACCTAATCCACAAATGCGCATTTGAGATGAATATGCACTTCTCAGATAAAGAAATGCAAATAGCAAATAAATACATGAAAGAAGTATCCAACAACATTGGTCATTCAGGAAATACAAATTATAATAGCTCAGATTCCATCTCACCCAAGAAAGATTGACTATCATCAAGAAATGAACCAATAGGAAATGTTGGAAGTGCTGTGGGGAGAAGGAAATCCTTTTCTCTTGTTCATGAGAGTGTGGACTGGTACAACCACTGTGGAAATTAGTGTGGAGATTGCTCAAAAAAAAATAGGATTAGAGGTCCCATTTGACCCAGCCATTTCCCTTATGGGTATTGTTCTAGAAGACATACAGACATCCTACCACAGTGACATATGCACCCATATTCACAGTAGCACAGTTCATCATAGCTATAACTTGGAAACAACCCTAATGCCCATCAACTGTACAATGGAGTGGTATTTTTATACAGTGGGGTACTCCTCAGCTATAAAGGATAAACGGCGCTTTTATAGGTAAACAGATGCAACTAGAGACCATACTCATGAGTGAAATGAGGGCTGGCCAAATAGCTCAACGGATTAAAGTGCCTACAAGCATTTGCAGGGGCCAGGGATTCCCAGGGCCTGTGGCACCGGCTTGCTGAGATGGCAATTCAGACAGGGTGTGATGGTGCGAGCCTGTAATGCCAGCTCTTGGGAGACTGTAAGCAAGGGGATCACTATGAGTCCGATCTAGTAGTGAGACCCTGATCACCCTGTAGCCTCTTCCCTAAAATCCAAAAAAAAAAAAAAAAGTAAAATAAATCAGACTTGTATAAACATATTGTCTCCTTAAGGTAAGAAAACAAAAGAGTAAGATCCAAAATCTACAGTAGATATTGTGAAAGGTAAAAAAACTGCCCAAAATGAAGGAACAACTGTGATGGAGGAAAGGAGAAAAGAAAGAAGTAAAAGCAAGCAAGCAAGAAATACACACACACACACACACACACACACACGCTAAAGTAGTTATACTACTGATTTGCTTTCATTGCTGTGTGCTTAAATTGTCTGATCAATCTTGCATGCCTATATCTTGCAATGTGAGTTACTTTGAAGATAACAGTACTCATATTAACCATTGTTACTTTCCTAGAAATTCTGTATTTTTATTGCTTTCTTTTTAAAAATTAAAAAATTGACTTTTGAATTAAATTCCAAGAAAAAATAATCTTTAAAATTTTCTGGTATTGAGGACCGGGGAAATAGCTTAGTAAAATAAGCACTTGCCTGGCAAGCACAGTGTCTTGAGTTCAATCCCTGGTACTGCTAAAAATAAAAATAAATAACAAATTAAATAGAAATCAATACAAATAAATAAAATAAAATTTTCTGGTGTTGAAAAGGAGAATTTGAGCTGGGAATGGTCGAACACCTGTGTAATTCCAATACTTGGAAGGCTGAGACAGGAAGATTGCTGTGAGTTAAAGGCCAGTTTAGGTACTTGAGATTTTGTCTTAATAACACAGAGATGGGAGTGGGAATAACATGTTTAGATTGAAAAAGTTTTGTAAATATAATAAGATTGATTATGAAACATTGACAAATATTTGCCTGAATATAAATGCCTTTGTTAAATAATACCAAGAGAACAAAAAGGAGTTAGAGACTGTGAAATTATTTATAACTGATGTATGTGACAAATAGTTGATATTCAGAATCAGTAAACATTGCCATTCTGTAAGTAAGTTCCCAATAGAAAAAAGTATTTGAATGAATAGTAACAGAAGAGGAAACCATATAGTCAAGGAATGTAAACAAATATTTAGCCATACTAAATATGGCTAAATATTTGTTTAGCCATATTTAGCAGAATATTTTACCCTCATTAAATTGTCTTCACAGAACAAATTCGAGTGCATAAAATGGTTTCAGCTGCTACCATTACATTGAAGCCCTAGTTAACTATTTGGCAAAAATGGGGACCTTTTTACTTCCTTTGATTTTTTTCCCCCACCTTTTCATACTGTGTAAATTTCTCTAGATTAGTAGTTTTAAGGGGCTATCTGAAGTTTTGGTGGTTTTTTTTTTTTCATGTATCTTTATCCTTGAGCTTAGCCAAAAGGCCAAGAAATGAAGTCCAAGTATTATGTTTTTAATTTGGATTCTTAGGGGTTATGGAATTTAAAGAAGTAGGAAGATAAAAGTTATGAAAATGGCTTTGAATATGAAATTAGTTGTAACCATTTGAAAAAATTGAAAATGTTTAGAATTTCAGATAGAGACAAGGTAAAACAAGGGACCTTATTGTACTAGGTTTTCTGGAGTAGGATTACGTTTTATTTTGGTTATAAGTATTTTTTTTTTTTTTTTTTTTTTGTGGTGGGACCAGGGTTCGAACTCACGACCTTGCACTTGCCCAGCAGGCACTTGTGCCTCGGAGCTATCTCCCCAGCCCCGGTTATAAGTATTTTAAATGTTAGACTGTTGTTAATATTTTGAGTACTATCCAGTTAATTGCTCAGAGATGAAGGATTTTATTATTTATTTTTGGTTTTTAGCAACAAGGTCTTGTTACATAGTTCAGGCTGGCTTTGAACTCACTATGTCGCCCAGGCTGGTCTCAAATTCTCCAGCAGTTATCCTGCCTCAGCCTCTCGAGTGCTGGGATTATGGGCATACTTAGCAAAGGATTTTATGAAAAGATGGGATTTAAGATCATATTCTATACTTGCCTTCAAGTGTGTGAGATTATATGGACTTTCCATTATGACTGCTTGAAGCTGTTGTGACTTATTTGGGGTAGCTCTTTCCTCCCTCCTCTTCTCTGAATATATGTGTCACTGAAAAGTTTCTCCTTTTTATAAATTTAAGGCAGGGAGGTTTCGGGTTAGCTCAGTGGCTTAAGTGTCTGCACAGGAAATCCCAGTCAGGTACAGGGGATGGGGGTTCGATCCCCCCACCTACCCTTAAGGCAGTGTGAGCCAGCAAAAAAACAAAACAAAACAAAACAAAACACTATAAATTTAAGGCAGTTCAAGTTACCTCCCCAGAAATCATAGAAAGCAAAGTTACAAGGGCACAATATGCTTTTTATCCTTAGAAATTACTATTTAACAAAAAAACAAGTCATACGTTTATTATTGCATATAGGATTAAACAGCGTTGCTCTGGAGCTGCATACTATGTTTTGAAAAGCAAGGTGCAAACATCTCAGTTGCATATTCAGATGATGGGATTATTAAAAATAACCATTGTGAGGCTGGCGAGATAGCTCACTGGTCTAAAGCACCAGCTTAGACAAGCTTAGGCAAGCATGCAGGGACCACAGATTGACCCCTGGCACCACATGCCGTGCCAGCCCCACCCCTAGGGCAGGCTGAGCAGGCTACAAAAAGGAAAGAGAAAATAACCATTGTGGTTTCCTGAGTTTTCTGTAATATATTTGTTTTATGATTAGAATTATAAATGTTAATTTTTAAAAATATAAACTGATGTAAAAGTAAATGGAAAGGGGGCTGAGGAGATAGCTCAGAGGCACAAGGTGCCTGCCTGGCACGTGCAAGATCTTGAGTTCGATCCCTGATGGGGTGGGGGAGTAAATGGAAATGGAAAATTCTAAAGAACTTAGCATTTTTTATTTTAGAGCTTACTGTTATATAACATAAAAACTATTATAAATTTCAGTTTGATAGAATTGCATCATCTTACAGGTTAAAGAACTGAATCATTATCTGGAAGCTGAGAAATCTTGTAGGACTGATTTAGAGATGTATGTAGCTGTTTTGAATACTCAGAAATCTGTTCTTCAGGAAGATGCTGAAAAACTTCGGAAAGAATTACATGAAGGTAAAGAATGTTCTAAATGTTTTAATTTCAGTCTTAGTAGAAGTATGTAAGTATAATAAAATTGATACTAAGAACAACAAGATTGTAAAACACCAATGCAGCATGTTTGTGATTGAATTTCAGCTTTGTGATCACTTTGAATGATCTCATGAAAAGCTGAGGCTAAGGACTAGTAAAGGGGCTTGGACTGTTAATGGATTTTCTTTCTTCCATAGAAATGTCACAGTAATAATGTCACCAGGCTTTAGCTTTGAGCAGATGGATAATAAGCCGGGAAAGTTTTGTTTAAACTTTTGCTGCACACCCATTTTGAGGAGAGTGAATTAGTAAAAGTGAGAGTGGGATGGAAAGTTGGACAGTGTGTTCTGGAACTTATGTAACAGTTCTGCTTTTAAGAAACCATTTCGCTGTTACTAGTCTTGTACCAGAGTGATACACACATTAACTCTGTATTTTCCAAAGTGCATATCAGGAATTTAAAAAACCATCAGGCTTATAGTTATTATGAATAAATATGCTGAAGTAGCAAAGAGTCTGGCATGGTGGCGGGCACCTGCAATCCTAGCACTCAGGAGGCCGAGGCAGTAGAATCATAATCCTAGTGCTCAGGAGGCTGAGGTAGGAGAATTGCTGCAAGTGTAAAGCCAGTTTGAATTGCATAGTGAAGCCCTGTGTCAAAAAACCAAACCGAATAAATAGGCTGGGGTGTTAGCTCAGTGGCATAAGTGCCTGCCTGACAAGTGTAACGTTCTGAGTTTGATTCCTGGTACCAAAAAATAAAAATGAATAATTAAGTAAATAGTAAAGTCTAGTGTCAAGTTTAATAATTTTGTAGTAAGGATGAGCATAAGTTATATGTTAAGATAGCTGCAACAACTGTAGTAAAATATAAGAATGCCTGTTAATGATCAAATCATAGGTATTGTTAATTTAATGGTTTGTTGTCTACACTAAGGAAATGATGAGTTTCATTTTGGAGCTAGTGAAAATAAAGGTCTAACTTTGCTTTTAGAAATTGGGTCCAAATTTGGACCCTTTCAAGTCTTACATTGTTGTGGTTTATATTGGAACATACTTTAATGTGCAGGATTCAGACTGATGATAAAGTCCCACAGTGAATACTTTTATCAAATGCTGTGAAATGTGAGCAAAAATAATTTAGGTTTACATGAGTTTGTTTTTCCTAAATAGAAGAAAGCCAAAATGTTATCAGTCTACAGAATTATTTCATAAAATATTGTGAAAGTTGCCTGAACATTAAGTGTGTCTTTGCCTTTAGAAAAGTTTTTGGATGTGCTGTTGTAGGCAGTTATACCTATGTTGTAAGAGGATATCCAAAAGAAAGAATTTCTGGTTAAATTTTGTATTACAGCCCTTCAAGAGATAGTGTAAGTCATTGGGACTACCAAAGCTTCCTATTGTATCTGAGAAAAATGTCTGAGAAAATTAATACCAATGAGGAAGGGAATGGAGTATTTTCTATACTAAAATACACCAAAAGCTAGGGTCTTTAAATGAGATATCAAATGAAAGCTGAACAACAGTATAATTAATTTATAACCTAAATTGGTGGAATTGGATATGCAGTCAGATGAGGGTTATGCTGGGAAGTGCTTGAGAATTTGTAGTGTCATCAACAAAGGGGCAAAGAGTGTCCAGTTCTTTTTTCCCCCAGTGCTTGGATTTGCTAAGTGAATGGTCTACCAGTAAGCTATATTTCCAACCTTAGTGGGCAACTCTTTTTGTCCTAGGAATTGATGGATTTCTTCAAAAAGTTTACTTTTCTTGCTTTTTTTTTTTTTTTTTTTGAGATAGAGTCTTGTTTTGCTGAGGTTAGTCTTGAACTACTGAGCTCAGTCCTTCTGCCTCATCCTCCTGAGTAGCTGATACGAGAGGCATGTGCCTTTGTGCATGGCTGGAAAAAATTATTCTGACGTGGAGTTTATTTTTTGTTGTTTTTGTTTTTTATTTTATTATAGTTTAAAAGATGGTAGGTACTTACTTGTCACATAGCCCAAGAGGACCAGGACAGGAATGCTGTTTGCATGTAGTACAGTTAATGGAAGAGTTACAAAAAGAGTGGCTTGATACAATTAGGATGCAGTAGATGATTGTTTAGAGCAGCAGACATAAGCCAGATCACCAAGGTCTTACGCCAAGGATATTGAATTCCATCAAATGGGCAGCAAGGAGCCTTTGGAGGTATTTTTTTAAAATAATAGTTTCACTGAAAATTCACACTCTCCCTTTAAAGTGTATGTTTTTAAAACATAGTCACAGGGGCCCGGCAGGATGGCTCAGTGATCTAAAGTACCTGCTTGGGAAAGCTTCGGAGGCTTCAGGGACCGCGGTTCCATCCCCAGCACCACATGCTGCACCAGCCCTGCCCTCAAGGCAGGCTGAGCTGGCCATAAAAATAAATAAATAAACAAAAGTTCTGAAATAAGAAAAAATAAAAAAAAAAAAATTAAATTAAAAAAATAAAAAATAAAACATAGTCACAAAATTGTGCAGTATCAGTCACTGTTTAACTTCAAAACGTTTTCATTACCTCAAAACTAAAATTTTGTACCCAATTTTCAGTCTCTCCCTATCATCATGCCCCTAGCAATCATGAATCTACTTTCTGTTTCTGGATTTGCATATTTTGGAGTTTCATATCAATAAGATTTTACAATATATGCCCTTTAACATCTGGCTCCTTTCAAGGGTTTTAAACTGGAGAGTAATAATATGAATTTTGTATTTTAGAAAGTTCAGGGGCCCGGTGGGATGGCTCAGTGGTCTAAAGTGCCTGCTTGGGAAAGCTTGGGTGGTTTCAGGGACTGTGGTTCGATCCCCGGCACCACATGCTGTACCAGCCCTGCCCCCGGGGCGAGCTGAGCCAGCCATAAAAATGAGTGAATAAACAAACAAAGGTTCTGAAACAAGAAAACAAAATAAAAAAAAAAAAAATTAAAAAAAAAAAGAAAGTTCAATTTAATGCCAGTGTAGAGGATAGAAAAAAGAGGACAAGAAGGATAAAAAGAATGAAAAAGAATGTCATAGTTGACTTACACAATAAGTATTGGTCTAAAGCAGAAGCCAGGTGATACATGTGTCATACTGTACAAGAGGCAGAACTAGTAGGACTCTGTCTTTGCTAAATATGTTAAGGTTAAGAGAGGTTAAAATTTTGGTTGTCTCTCAGGTTTTTGACTTGGGTGGCTAGGAGATAACTGCAGTATGAAATGGCTGAGATAGTGGCATCAAGAATGAATGCTTTTTACAAGATGTTTTGACATATCCTGAGAGATCAAAATCAAATGGGCACAAGAAGGACTCCTGGATGACAGATTTATCAAAATGTGCTGAACACAATTACGAGTATTCATTGTACTTTGATCTTTAGAACCATTACTTGCTAGAGAGTATTTCCTATATACTTGTTCATTTGTGTTAAATTGAGAAGTGGCTTTTTGTCCAATAAATTTGGAAATACTGTATTACATTTCACTTTTCAAGAAAACATATATAATTAAGACTAGAGGTCAAAGTCCTACAATAAAGAAAGATTTAAAAAAAATTTTAATCTACAATTTCTAAACATGATTAAGGCTAGAAGCATACGGTGTGGGACTGCATTAGAAAAATGATGTGGGGATAGCTGCCCTGTTCAGCTATGGATTGTTCTTTGCTGCTGTCTGATGGCAGAATGCCAGACAGAATGAACACTTGGCTAGACCTGGTCCTAGTAGCCCTCTGCTAAAGAAATTTCTTTCCATTAGAATTCAGTATTTTTGATTGGGGGTTCTTAAACAGTTTGCCATCTGTTGGAGCAAGAGCGACAGCAACACAACCAGTTAAAACATACATGGCAGAAGGCCAATGACCAGTTTCTGGAATCTCAGCGTTTACTAATGAGAGACATGCAACGAATGGAGATTGTGCTAACTTCAGAACAGCTCCGACAAGTTGAAGAACTGAAGAAGAAAGATCAGGTGATTTGCAGTTTTGTAGGACTTGTTTACATTGTTAACAGTAACAAACACTACATATATATTCAGCCAGCTCAGCCTGTCCTGAGGGCAGGTGGGGTGGGTGCAGCATGCGGTACTGGGGACTGAACTTTGGTCTCCTGCGCCTGCCTAAGCTTGCCTAAGGAGGCACTTTAGACTGTTGAGCTATCTCACCAGCCCCCTAAAAAAATGATATTTTAAAAAACACCAAAGATAAAGCCAGGCAGCTGGGCATGGTGGCGCACGCCTATAATCCCAGCACTTGGGAGGCTGAGGCAGGAGGATTGGTGCGAGTTTGAGACCAGCCTGGGCTACAAAAGTGAGCTCAAGGCTGGCCTGAACTGTATAACAAGACCCTGTCTCAAAAAAAAAAAAAAAAAAAAAAAGATAAAGCCAGGCATGGTGGTGCATGCCTATAATCTCAACACTTGGGAGGCTGAGGCAGGAGGATTGGTTTGAGTTTGAGACCAGCCTGGGCTACAAAATTGAATTCAAGGCCAACCTGAAGTGCTTAGTGAGACCTGTCTCAAAAAGACAAAAAAATAAAAAACAAAAACAAAACAAAACAAAAACCCATAAAAGACACATTTGAGGGATTTTGCTTTTCAGCCTTACAAATACCTTTATCTATGGGGAAAATCTTTTAAAATGCTCTTCTTCAGAGACTCTAGGATGCAGCAGTGCATATTTCTAAAACACCTTTTCTCTGTCGTGCTTTCTAGTTCTCCTAGGGTTCCTGAGTTGTGTCTGTCCAGGCTAAGTTTGATGACATTGGTCTAAAAGCCTGGTTAGAAGATAACATAGAATAGGGATGGAGAGGCTGATATGAAGACAGATGTCCAGAATGCCACACACCCAATATTCCTATTTATCTTTTTTAAAAATTAAAATTACATGATTGGTACAAAGATGTATCATGTTGAATGTTGCTTATTTTAAATATAAATTGAGGCAAGTATAAAGTGGTTAAATTAAAACTCCCCTTTGTAGCTCAGACTAATCTTGAACTCATGCCGATCCTCCTGCCTCAGCCTCCCAGGTGCTGGGACTACAAGCATATGCCACCACGGCCTGGCTTAGCTATATTTCCTAGTTTGGCAGAGAGTCTTTCAGACTCATTCTGTGTATTTATAGTATGTGCCTCCATACATTTTATATCATACCATAAATACTGATACTATAACTTATTTTTTCCATAGCAATAATCCTGAATACATTTTCATATCAGAGTTATGTCTCATTCTTCTTATTTGGTAACATGGATGTATTACAGTTGTTTTAATCTTTTTTCCCTCCCCTTTTTGTCACCTAAAGGAGTGTTGCTACTAATATCTTTTCTATGTTATACATGTGTGCCAGTATATCCTTAGAATATATCCTCTCCTCTCCCCTCCTTCCGGGACTCATTATGTAGTTCAGGCTGGTTTTGAACTCATTGTGTATCCCAGGCTGGCCTTCAACTCTGGACAATCCTCCTATCTCAGCCTCTTGAGGGCTAGGATTACAGGTGTGCACTATCTTGCCTGACAGTTTTCTTTATTATTTCTTCTTCTCCTTCTCCTTCTCCTCCTTCTCCTCCTTCTTCTCCTTCTCCTTCTCCTCCTTCTCCTCCTCCTCCTCCTCCTCCTTCTCCTCCTCCTTCTCCTTCTTCTCCTCCTTCTCCTCCTCCTCCTTTTCCTCCTCCTCCTCCTTCTTCTCCTTCTCCTCCTTCTCCTCCTCCTCCTCCTCCTCCTCCTTCTTCTCCTCCTCCTCCTTCTCCTCCTTCTCCTTCTCCTTGTCCTTCCATTTCTTCTTTCCCTTCCTTTTCCTCCTCCTCTTTCTCTTCCTCTCTTGCTCCCTCCACCTCCTTTTTTTCTTTGCTCTTTCTGAGACAGGGTTTCACTGTGTAGTTCAGACAGGCCTCAAGCTCATTCTGTAGCCCAAGCTGGCCTCAGAATTTCTTTTGGCTTACTTTCTTTTTTTTTTAAATTTTATGTATTTAGTACAGGGTCTACAGGATCTCACTATGTAGATCGGACTCGGTGATTCTCTTGTTTTCAGCCTTCCAAGCACTGGGATTACAGGAGTACATCACCATGCCCAGTCTTAATCGCCATCTCAGGGCATCCCAGGGGCAGGGCTGTGCTCTGCTTAAGCAGCTGATTTACTCTCCTGAACCCCGGTTCCTATGCCTAAGCAGGCTCTTAGTCCACTGGGCTACCTCAGTGGCCCATGATTTCTTTTTTATAGCAGGATTCTTAGTTTGTGCTGGCATCATAAAAATATTTTGTCACGCCCACAGGTCTCTAAATATGGTCATAAAATAAATAAGCTTAGATGTTCAATTTTCTATTATCTTTAAGCTCTCTGAGCTTGGCATAGTACATGCCTATAATCCTAGCTCTTGGGAAGTTGAGTGAGGTTGAAGGGTTGCTATGAGTTCAAGGCCAACCTGAAGTATACAGTGATACCCTGTCTCAAAACAACCAGCCAACCAACCAACCAACAAATAAAAGAAGCAAGTAAGACTTTCTATTCTTTTAAAAATATTTTTCATGGCTGGGCGTGGTGGCGCACGCCTGTAATCCCAGCACTCGGGAGGCTGAGGCAGGAGGATTGGTGCGAGTTTGAGACCAGCCTGGGCTACAAAAGTGAGCTCAGGACCAGCCTCAACTGCATAGCGAGACCCTGTCTCAAAAAAGACAAAAAAAAAAAGACAAAAAAAAAAAAAAATTTTTTTTCATGATTAATGAACTGTATGGCTTGTCTTGTACATATTATGTGGGTAATGTATATGTTTTTCTACCTAACTTTTAGGAAGATGATGAACAACAAAGACTTAAGAGAAAAGATCATAAAAAAACGGATGCTGAAGAAGAAGTCAAAGTACCAGTAGTATGTGCTTTAACTCAAGAAGAATCTTCAGTCCACTTATCAAATGAAGAGGTATAGTCAATCTGTCATTAAAATTGTTGTATAATCCAGGTATAGTAACACATGCCTGCTAGACTCAGTCTTTCTGGTGGCTTATATTTTTATATTTATGAATTATATTACCAGTTGGACTTTAAAAAACTTTAAAAAAAATCTAGTAGACACTGAAAAGCATTATGAAGTTGGTTTTGTGTATTTTTATTTTGGAATATATATTGAAGACCACTTGACCTAATTCTGCTGTGCATTTTTCAAAACATTTCCAAAAGAATGTCTCAAGTTTTGTATAGAGCTATATATTACATGGTTTATGCACCATGTAGTCATCTATCCAGGAATGTTTGAAAAGTAGGAAAACAGGAAAGGGAACATCGTTGTGATTACAGTGAAGTTTTTGGTATTAAAATGTTAGAGAGCCGGGTGTGGTGGCTCACGCCTGTAATCCCAGCACTTGGGAGGCTGAGGCAGGAGGATTGGTGCGAGTTCAAGACCAGCCTGGGCTACAGAAGTGAGCTCAAGGCCAGCCTCAACTGCATAGCGAGACCCTGTCTCAAAAAGACCAAAAAAAAAAAAAAAAAAAAAATGTTAGATAAATTGTGCATAACATTCTGTAACATTTGAAGTACTTTCTAGACTTTCAGTCAGATCTGATATTTTGGAGTTTGAATGTTGTGTATAATTGTTTTGTGTTTAAAGTTAATATGGAATGCTTTGGAGTGAGTTAGTTTGTTTATTTATTTATTATGGCCAGCTCAGCCTGCCCTGAGAGTGGAGCTGGCACAGCATGTGGTGCTGGGGATCAAACCGCAGTCCCTGCAGTTACCTGAGCTTGCCTAAGCCGGCGCTTCAGACCGCTGAGCCATCTCACTGGCCCTGCTGTGGAGATTTAGATTTGTGCTAAAAACATTTAGAATTTTTAAGACCTCTTTCTTTTTTAAAATGATGCGTAGAGTATGTTTTTTCTTTGAAAACTGGAAAAGTATAGGAAACATATAAAAGGCTAATTCACCTTTTGTATCCTGAGTACTAGATTTAGTGTCCATCATGTAGAGGATACTAGGTAAATACTTGTTTAATGTTTATATGAAAATAGCATATTAGTGACTATTTGTAGGGTGGAAAAATACATTAAGCATGTAGTAGTTTTTCTCTTTTGAGATACAGAGGATTGTCTAACTTGGAAATATATATTTTCATATTTTAGGAGCATGTAGACAGTACACATGGTTCAGTCCATTCCTTAGATGCAGATTTATTGTTACCATCTGTAGATCCATTCAGTAAATCAGATAATGACATGTTTAAAGATGGACTCAGGAGAGCACAATCTACAGACAGCTTGGGAACCTCAAGCTCATTGCAATCCAAAGCTTTAGGCCATAACTTCAAAGCGAAATCTGCTGGAAACCTTGATGAGTCGGATTTTGGACCTCTGGTAGGAGCAGATTCAGTATCTGAGAACTTTGATACTGCATCACTTGGGTCACTGCAGATGCCAAGTGGGTTTATGTTAACCAAAGATCAGGAAAGAGCAATCAAGGCAATGACGCCAGAACAAGAAGAGACGGCATCCCTCCTCTCCAGTGTTACGCAGGGTCTGGAGAGTGCTTATGTGTCTCCCAGTGGTTACCGCTTAGTCAGTGAAACAGAATGGAATCTCCTGCAGAAGGAGGTAAGTTATTCTGTTCTTTTTTCTCTTGCTTACTTTGAGGGACACATGGTAGCACTCAGATTGATTGTGTTGTCATCAAGTAAATGTTGACCTATATCGTTTGTCATAGTGTGCTTCAGCTCTTCCATGTTGATTGTAACATAGAAAGGTACTAACTAGCTGCCAGTGTTAGAAATTTGAAGTCTGTCCAATGAACATCATCAAATTAGAGTAGCCCAAATTTATTTTTGTAATATTTGAATACTGTATTCACAGTTTACACTCATTCTTTTTTCCTTTGGGTCTGAAATGAAAATGTTCATTACCAGTTGTTGCAGAAAATGGGTCTAAGGAGGGGATGAAAAATAGGGGAGAGAAATGAAGGCATCCTTTATTGAGGGCAGTTTTTCTCAGAATCTGTGCAAATTTCAAAGTTTAGGAAGTAGAAATTTAAATATGTATTTGCCTAATACTTTATAGATTACAGAATCCTTTTACATACTTCTTTTTGAGCCTTATGATCATAATGAGGCAATCAGAGCACAACTGTCTTCAGTTTACAGAAGAGGCAACTGGCTCAGAAAGCTCAAGCCTTGTTCAAAAAATGTTTCCCTTGACATAGTAGCAAAGCCTGGGCCAGAATCCAGATGTTCTGATTTATAGTGCTTTTTCTCACTCAAGGCTACTCCTCTTTAAAGAAGTACTTGGTCAGGAAGTAGATTAGCCTATTAAGCCTGAAAGAAGTGATTCTCCTTATTCTCATGCAAAACAAATTTGTGAAGGTGTTAGTTCATAGTTTTATGCCTATTTTGTAATCAGAGCTGGTGAAATAGGGAACTGGCATTTGTTTTGCTTTTTTCCTTTCCGATTGGGTATTATTGATTTAAATCCTTAGTGCCACAGTGTAGTAGCACTGTTTGCTTGTATTCTCAAGTATGATGTTTTGTGGCCCCTGTTTTTCTAACATATTGTGTATTGGAGATTATGGCTTCTTATACTCCAGCCTTGTATTGTAATTTTTTCCCATAGGACCCTGAAGAAATAGCTTACTCCATGCTACACTTTTGAGTAACAGTGGTAAGACTATGTATGTATTCCTAAAGGTATGTGATGTAGAAATACTTTGTTCTGCTTGATAAGAGGTAATTTCAATATCTTTCAGGTTCATAATGCTGGAAATAAACTTGGGAGACGTTGTGATATGTGTTCCAATTACGAAAAACAGTTACAAGGAGTTCAGATTCAGGAGGCTGAAACAAGAGACCAGGTGAGTCTCATTTGAATGTGCCAAATCAGTGAGCTGTTTTAGTTTTCATTGGAGGTACAGACTTGTTTTTCCCGATTTGCTTATGATGCATATCAATCTTGATACATTGTGAAATAATCTGGCAGATGCAGTGGCAGTTACACTTTTAGTAGGACCCACATGGGTCCACTCAGCTTTTCTCCCTTTCTTTCCCACCTAATGCCCGAATGTGATATAGTCACAGAGAGTGTGTCATGTGATTTAAGAGATAGGAAGCTGACTGTTGCTTCTGATAGAATAAAAGCTTAATTGAATCATGTTAGTAAGAATTTGTAATATTTTGTTACGTGGTTATTTTTATAAATTCATTGAATTAATTAAAATTAATTTATGGGCATATATATTGGTATGCTCAGATTGACAAATGTTAAATCTTATTACTTTTATAAATAACAGTGTTGAATATTGGTAACCCAGTAGCATTTAGAAAATAATGTAGAATTTCACAAAAGTAGGCTTATAAAAACAAATGTAAGGCAAAGATATTTTTGCTTCTATTTTCTAATGTTCTTTGTTATGAAGATTCATTAGTCTTTAAAAGAACTTAAAGCAAATTAGGATGATAGTTTAATATTCTCAAGCATTATTGGCATTAAGTTACTCCATACGTACTCTTTTCATGAACAGTTCAGGATTGAGTTCTAAAATTATTTGCAAAGCTCAAGAGAGATGGCCTCTGATATTGTGACATGGAAATGGGCTGTTTGGATCCCTTAGTTATGTCTGTTTGTAACCATTCCTGATGCTTTTTCTGTTTGCATTTTCCTGGCCTTGGCTTTTCAGATATAGCAAGAAGACAGTTATTTCCCATAAGGAGCTTTCAGTGTTGTGATCTGAGACACCAGTGTTGTTCCTGGAAACATATAAATGGAATTAGAGGAGGAGGCATACAGCTTAACTGTAGGCTCAGGAAAGGCCACACGTGAGCCATTTGTTTTGGAGCCTAGGTTAAAATTATTTGGGGAGAAAAAATTATTTGGGAAAAGTGAGGAAGTTGAGAAAGGATGCGCAAGGAGAGTGAAAATATACAAAATAACAGAGTTATAGAAGTTCAGAGTTTAGAAATTAGGGATAATTTGTGAGGCTGAGAATGATGTTATAAAATAATGATAGAAGAAGCTGAAAGGAAGGCTAAGATGTTATTGAGGAGGAGTGATGATTGAGGGAGTTTAGATTTAACATGGAAGGTACTGGAGGACATTTGGGGGCTTTTAAAGTAGGAATTAATAACTGTATTTTGTTTTTGTACAACGTACCTTGTTTGTGTGGATTTAGATTAGAGGCAAAGGATAGAATAGAGCAAGGAATTCCAGTGCTGAGAGTTCAGAGGACAGTTTTCAAATGAGATCATGTATGTGAAAAATGATGTTAACTGCAATGTACTGTACAATTTATCTCATGAGGGCATCTCATTTTTTTCAGAATTGACATATTCTCAGAAAAATTAAATATTTAATAAAGATTCTGGAGTTGGGTTTGTTGTTTTAATTTTGTTTTTTATTTATTATTATTATTATTATTTTTTTTAGGCAACCTTGTGTAGATCAGGCTGGTCTTGAATTTGCAGTCCTTCTCTGCAAACTTCTCAAATTGTATTTTGTTTTACTTTATAAAATAACTATGGGCTGGGGGGTGTGGCTCATTGATAAACTATTTGCCTAACCTGTGTGGGGTGCTAAGTTTAATTCCCAGTAGAGAAAGAAAAGAAAGGGGGAGCTGAGCCTGCGCACCCGCTGCGGGTAAGCCCCTGCGCCCCTCTGCCCCGCCTCTGCGTTCCCGAGACTAACTTCCTGTCCCAGCCCAGCCCAAACCCCACCGCTGGGAGCTGAGCCTGCGCACCCGCTGCGGGTAAGCCCCTGCGCCCCTCTGCCCCGCCTCTGCGTTCCCGCGACTAACTTCCTGTCCC
>PVJA010026948.1:0-29109 GCA_004027025.1 Myocastor coypus | reverse complement strand
TCCTTCCTCTCCTTCTCCTTCTCCCCCTTCTTCTTCTTTGCATTTTTAGGGAAGAGTCAACAGGGTGTTCAGGGCCTCACTACTAGATCAGACTCTTAGTGATCCAGCTGTTTAGAGTCTCCGAAGACCTGGGGTTATAGGTGCATGCCACCACGCCTGGTCTCAAATGTCAACTCAGTGTGCCCTGGGAGTGGGGCTGGTAAGGCAGGTCTGAATCCCCGGTCCCTACGCCTTCTTGCAGATGCTTTAACCTCCTGAGCTATTAGGTCTGCCCTTCATCTGCTTCTTTTCTAAGAGAAAGTGAGACTTTCTAGGAACCAAGCACTAGACCTTGTGTTGCCTCTCACTGATAAGACTGGGCCACACACCCATTTCTTAGCCCTCACGTGGTCACATGGTTTACAGAATGGGTGCCGTGGGGGCAATCTCCATGCCTATCACAGATTTCTGTGTCTTTAGTTTTCTTCTCACATAGTAGATACTTCTCTACAAGGGGTGAACAAAATATATGGGTAATGCTTCAATTTTAAAAGTATAAGACAGTAAAAGACTCAGTGGAAAGAAGAGACATATGAGGCATAGTAAAAAAATGCAGTGAATCTTTAATTTTTAAAAGAATGTATTGCAGTTATTAATCCCCTTCAAAACACTCCTTGCTTTGAACACACCTGTGCTGTGGTTCTTGTTGAGTCCCCTTCAGGGGCAATGCAGGTGCATGGGAATGTTTCTTTTTTTTTTTTGGCTTTTTGAGACAGGGTCTCACTGCAGTTCAGGCTGGCTTTGAGCTCACTTTTGTAGCCCAGGCTGTTCTCGAACTCGCAGAGATCCTCCTGCCTCAGCCTCCCAAGTGCCGGGATTACAGGCGTGAGCCACCACGCCCGGCTTGCATGGGAATGTTTCGGTACATCTTCATCTGCCACTCTTCACCAGATCTGGCCCTGTGTGTGCCTTGCCTTGTCCCCAAAGTCAAAATGGTCATGAAAGGTAATGATTGAATTAGTATAGAACATCAGGGTAGCTGCTAAAGATGCTCATGAAAGAGGACTTCTAGAACTGCTTCATGAAGTAGCAAGAACAGGGTGGCCAGATAGCTCAGCAGACGAAAGCACCTGCTTAAGCCAGCTTGGGGACCGAGATTCAATCCCTAGCGTGCTGTGCTGGCTCTGCCCACCAGGGCATGCTGAGACCATCATTGAGACTGGGCATAGAGGCATGTGCTGTCATACCAGCTCTTGCGTAGCAGAAAACAGGAGGATCACTATGAGTCCGTCTGTGTAGTGAGACCCTGTAGACCCTGTACTAAATACATTTAAAAAAAAAATAGATAAAGTAACAACAATTGTGTAAGTGTGTCCTCAGTGTGGATGTGCAGTTAGTGTCGGGATTTTGAGAGAGATTCATGGCAATATGTCTTTTACTGTAATACATTCGAAAAAAATTAAAGATTCACTATATTTTTTGATTGTGCCTCGTATGTTCCTTCTTTCCTCTAAGAATCCTGTAACCAATCTTGGAAAACTGATGTCTTTATTGTGAATGTGTTTTGAGTCCATGAGCTCTTCATGACAGCTTAAGGGTGGTATCATTTCAGTTTGCTTTCTTCATCAGGAGTGGATCATTTAGACCACTGTAAAGTTCAGATGTTCTAAGGTGATAAGGCTTCTAAAAGCTTTGGTTCAGCCGTTCTTCACTTTCTCAAAAGTCTTCACCTCCCCTTGGAGTGAACACTTGACTGAGAATGTGGAATACTTTCCTCTTTAAGACATGATACAATCTTCAGCTAGTTGTCGAGGGCTGTGTGTAGGCTACGAGCAGTGACGGGCAGTCATGTCTCTTATCTCAGCAGACGTTTGCCGAGCACCTACAAAGCAGGTGCTGCCAGTTATGGAAATTGTAAATGGCTGCATGCTGCCATAGGTCATAAATCACCAAGGAGCAGTGAGTGACCCTGTGGAGCAGAGCTCAGTGGCCAAGCAGCGCTACAGCAGAATACTGAACGACCACTTATGAGCAGGGCGGCCTCTGTGAGCTGGAACCTCAGAGGTGCATTGCCAGATTCTGGAATTTATATCACCTTTAACCATGCCTTGACATGGTGCCTACTTTACTATATCCATGCCTCCCTCTGGATGTCAATGCTGTGTCTTCAGAAAGTGCTAGAAGACTACAGAACTGCTGTGTGGGTAGGATAACTCATTACAGTCATTTCTTATGTTGTATCAAAGATTAATTTATCAGCTTCATTGACTCATAATTCATAAGGTGAAAGGGTAAGGAGCATGAGACAAATGGGTTTGGGTTGGTAGAAAAGTAGCAGGAGCGGTAGTCATTCCTCAGCGGGCGGATCAGAAGCAGGCCTCTTGGCTGGGAGGAAGTCGCACTCTCAGCCTGAAAACAGACGTGCTTGCTGTCTTCTCTTCCTTCTCCCCCTTACTCGTTTCAAGCACTTAGCTTGTAGCTAAGACTGAGCACTTAAATATAGCGCAACACACTCTGTGACAGCTCGAAAGAGCCTTGCCAAAGATAGCAGGAAGTGTGAGGTTTCGCGCAGCTCCTTATTGCAACAAATGTCAGTGTATCTTGATGTATGGCTTAAAAGGCTGTTCAGGAAGCTGCCAGGCCTAAAGTAATTAAACATGTATGGAGTGAGAATGAAAAAGAAACTTCTGTCCAGTGTAACTAGGATGAGGAGTGATTTCCTGGATTTCCCAGAGGCCCCAGATCAGGGTTCTTGGTCAAGGTTGCACGTGTGGTCTTAGACAATACAGAAAATACTGATTGCCTGCTCCAACCTCGGAGCTGAATCCCTGGTTTTCCTCCTGGGGGAGGCAGTTTGTGTTTACGTAGGATGGTTAGAAAAAAGGATTTTAGAAGTTTTTCTGTGTATCACTAATGAAATACCCAGTAGTACTTGCATTGCTTTTGATGATTGTTTGTATTAGATTAGTGTGTCTTACAAAGAAAAGACTCCAACATTGTACCACCATAAAAGACATCAGACTTAAAGTCAGTACTAAGGCTTTCATTTTTCCAGGTAGCTCATAATGACAAGATAGATCCCTTGTCATCTATGAGTGGAGAGATTGGTACCCAAATACCTGTGTCTGGGATGAGAGAGGTGGTCCTCTCTCTCAGATGCCTGGGAGTCTTTCCTGTGGTGAGACAGTACCTGTTGGGTTTCTGGATTAGATTGTAGTACCCCCACTCTTTCTTTGGAAAGAATAGAACTGTTTTTCCTGGACAGGAAAAGCAGAGGGCTTGGGTGTGGGTCCCTTCCATCCACATTAGATGCTCCGGTGCTATAGTTTAGAGATGCACCTCTCCCTGTGCACGGACATGAACATATAAGGGGTTTGAGGTCTGCAGAAAGGATGTCTTCTACATCCAGGGTACTCTATTTCTTTTTAGATCTTTCTCTTGCAGCTTTGGATTCTTTCCAGACTAGTAGTAGTTGAATTCTGCAGGAGAAAAATCTATCTATATGCCTGTGAGCAAAGAATGAAGGAACCCAGGGTTTTAAATGCATATATTTTGTATTTTTCATCTAGTTATTTTTATCCCATTGTATTGGAGCTATTTCTGTAAGAAGGCCTAAAACTTCTTGTAACTGTGAGGTAGGCTATAAATTGGGCAAGTGCACAAAAGTGAACAGACTTCCTTCTGGCAGCTGCTTGCCAGCTGGGCTCACAGATGTGCTCTGAAGACTATAAAGAGAGAGACGGTTAGATGCAGGTGTTTGTAAAGAGGCCAAGCCTGGCCTGCAGAACATCAGGTGAGTCAAATGTAATGGACTGTGTTTTAAAAATTTTTACGGTGTCTAAGACTTTTGATGAGCAACTCTGGATTTTGGCTATAATCCAACCTTCTTCTTCCTCTTCCCCCTCCTTCCCTTCTTCCTCTTCTTCCTCCTCTTCCTCTTCCTCTTTTTCTTCTTCTCCCTTCCCTTCTTCTTCCTCTTCCTCCTCTTCTCCCTCCCCTTCTTCTTCCTCTTCCTCCTCCTCCTCTTCTTCCTCCCTTTCTTCTTCCTCCTCCTCTTCTTCCTCTTCCTCTTCCTCCTCCTCCTCCTCCTCCTCTTCTTCTTCTTCTTCTTCTTCTTCTTCTTCTTCTTCTTCTTCTTCCTCTTCTCCTCCTCCTCCTCCTTCTCCTTCCCCTTCTCCTTCTGCTCCTCCTCCTCCTCCTCCTCCTCCTCCTCCTTCTCCTTCTCCTTCTTCAATGTAGACTTTGCTAAGGTGTTTGGAAAGAGGAAGGATTTGATGGCGTGGATAACTTTGTGAACTGGGCTAAGTGCTTTGTAAAGAATGACAGTGGTTTTTCTTACCAATTGTCAGGATTTGCTCATCAAAAATCCTAGGACTCCCAGGCAGCACTCAGATGGTGAACACAGACCACTTTTCTGTTGCCCAAGTCTGCTGGGGAATCCCACAAGTTCCTTTCTTCCTCCCTTAAATCTGCTTCTGAGAAAATGAATACGAAGTCAGCTCTGAATCTAAAATGCAGATGAAAGAAATCCATAAAATAGAGTTAGTTGAGTGGCAGGGGCAGCCATAACTACTTGTTTGCACAGTTTGGTGATCCAGAGCGTGTGGTAACTCCTCCAAGTGTGACTCCGGAAGGGAACCTAGGCTTGCACGTCAATAGCCTGGCACCCACTGTCTTCTGACATCCAGGGTTGGTAGTATTGGTGCTGTGGCTGTGGGCTCTGTTTGATCTCCTAAACAGACTCTCCAGTTGGTCTTAGGATGTTAAAGCTGTTTTTGAAATTCGAGGGGTCAATGTTACCCAGGAAAAACACAACACAGCAAAAGTGAAGGAGAAATTCGATGTAAAAGCAAGGAAGCAGCGATGTAGATCAGATAGTCTGGAGACTGAGAAGTTGAAGGATAAAAACATTACTTCAGAATGTATTTATCTCTTCTCTGCACTCTGGATGAGCACAGAGACCTCTGTGATCTGTCTTCCAGTGGCATTTGTCCCAGTCGCCATAGCTGAGACCTGTGCCTTAGATGAGTGGAGCTTGCATCAAACATTCTGGATGCTGCATCTCCTCACCATTCCTCTTTTTCCTGGAATGCCCCCGACCCTTTTCTCTTCACCTGTCCTCATCCAAGTCTAGTTGAGCCTTGGCTGGGAGCCCTAAGTGGTGCTGAGCCCCTCCCTTGAGAAGTTTCCCTGGTTGTTATTTGTAGTTCTATGTGATTTCCATCCATCTCACGATCTTGTTTGCCTTCCTCTTGGGCACCTAACAGCATCTAGCACTGAACACCAAGTACTGATGATGCTTAAGAGGGTGCTGTCTTCTAGCTGGTACCCAGTCTTTTTTGCCTGAGACATTCCAGCCCTATCCTGGGTGGTAGTGTGTGTGTGTGTGTGTGTGGTGACATTAGTTTGATTCTTGGGAAGGTTCTAACTGATCAGATAGGGAGGGGTCTGAATGATACTTAAGCTGACCTTGAACCTGAGTGTTGCGTCACTGTGGAACTTTGCTTGACTTCAGTTCCTCCAGTTCTGATTACTGCAGTGCTTACCACACCTGAGTCGTTTTGACATCTACCAAATCTTTAGTCTTTAGTGACCAACTAATCATGTTAAGACATTTGCATTAGAAATCCCAGGTGGTATTTTGATGGTAGTTCTCCAGAACCTGAATGGACGTCTCAGAATTTTTATTCTCTTTTAGAACAAACACGAAGCAGTTCTACATCTTGAGCAATTTGACAAGGATCGGACATGGGAAAGGTTGTCAGTTACCTTCCTTGCCTCAGTCTCTAAAGCAGGTGAAAATCTGATCATTTCACTCTCATAGGGTGATCTAGCAGCTGAAAGGATTCCCAGTAGTTAATTAGATACCTTTATAGAGACAAGGGCGTTAACTGCTCCTATCAGAGTGTGGAAAACAGCCGTAGCTCCACCCAGGTGGGTGTGAGATGTTTATTAACCCTGATTCTCTCTGCTGCTGTCTATTGGTTGCCACATCGGAGAAAACATGATTGTCTTTTTGTGTCTTACTGCAACAAAATTACAGCTATAAGATCATTTTAAAAATGCTTCAGTCCTAGTTTGTGAAATTTTCTATGTATCAAAGATTCCCTAAAAATAAACTTGGACCTATTGATTAGGAAAACCTTTTTTTTTTTTTTTGATGGGCTCAGGCTGCCTTCAGGGTGGGTCTGATCAAGTATGTGAAGCTGGGGATTGAACCGTGGTCCCGTATGCCTGGCTGAGTTTGCCCAAGCAGGTGCTTTAACAACTGAGCTAACCTGCAAGTCTCCATGGAAAAATCTGTTTTTCGAACCAGAAATTGAACTCAGGACCTTGTGCTTGCCAGGCAGGTGCTTATGCCACTGTGATTAGGAAAATCTTTCTGGGAGATTTACGAACTACCTAAACCTGAATATCTTAGCTCCAACATATGCATCTTGATTTAGTATTTTGCTGATACTTCCCAGAAGTTGAAGCCTCTGTTTATATTTTCCTAATTAAATGATATTGATTAAGAAAATAAGAGGGGAATCTCATTTTTCCATTAGCACTACATTTCTTGTATGAAAATTCAGCCGTCACTTTTCTGTTAGAGAGCTACAAAAGAAGTCTTGGAGTTAAGCCAGAAAATAATCCTTCATCAACTACAGTTAATAAAAACATTAACGTGGTTGCATTGCATCTGAGAAGAATGCTGTGAATTAATTTCTTTGTAATCAGGATGCACTTATAGGATCAGCTGGGGGATTATTACAATGTGAAAAGATGTAGGAGACTCTTCTGGTAATTGAACAATAGATATTAAGAGAACTGGGAAAATTTTTTTAGAAAGAAGGAAATGGAGTATGAATAATTCTCTCTGAAAAAATACAAAGAATAATAAACAAATATGAAACCTCAAAGTTTTCCAGTGTGTTAAGAAAAATGAAAAATAATGAAACTGTACTTATTTCTTGATTTGAGGTTCCATAAGGCTAATTAAGGTGATTACCTTAACAAAATGCTGTGGCATTTTGAATGGTATGGGGTGGGGTTGCTGACAAGATAGTTGGGCGGATTAAAGCACCTGCTTAGGAAAGCAGGCAAGCTTATGCAAGCACAGGGACTGTAGTTCTATCCCTGGCATCACATGTTGTGCCAGCCCTGCCCCCAGGGAGGGCTGAGCCAGCCACAGAGTCTGGCAGGCACAGTAGCACATCTCTCTAATCTCAGTGCAGGGGAGGCTGAAAACAGAAGGACCACTATGAGTCCGAGCTGCATAGTGAGACCCTGTGACAACCAAATACATTAAAATAACAATTAAAAAAAAAAAGAATTGGGAATATTTGGAGTCCTCCAAATTTTAATTGGTTTAGTTAATTGGGATCAGAGCTTTTTGGTTCTGTGATTTAGAACACAGTGCAATTAATTAATCGTTCTCTGTCTCAGAGGAACACCATGAAAAGGGATGCGGCGGCCTGGAAGCTAAGCACGGTGATCTAGTGAAAGTGGTCAGCCGGCCAACTCATTAGCTTTATCTCAGCATTTGAAAAGTATTAACATAGGCTCAGCTTTCTCAGAACCTGGCACAAAATGTAAGTCTGTGGTCAAGAAAGTGTCTTTATTCACTATTCACTATTCGAGTGAATATTCTTATCAATAACTTGTGGGGGCTGAGGAGATAGCTCCGAGGCACAAGTGCCTGCTGGGCAAGTGCAAGGTCGTCAGTTCGAACCCTGGTCCCACCAAAAAAAAAAAAAAGAAAAAAAAAACAAACTTGTGGACCCACACATCGTCAAGACCCAGAGAACTTAAAACAAGGGAGTGCTCATGACTAAGGAGATTTTGATTTTTATTTACACCTGCCATCTTGTAAGTTTCACCTTCAGGGTTGAAATCTTTCTGAAATATTGGGATTCGAATATTGAAGCTGGTTCTGTTGAAAGAGATTAGTCATTGTTTGGAGAAGGGTAGATTTGGCAGTCCACACCAATCCCTGTGTGTAAAACCCCAAAGTAATATTAGCACCTTCTAGCTGTAGAAGATTTGATGTGAGGTCAGCCGTAGTCATCAAGTGTATTCCACCTGGGTTTGCTGACTACAAGCCTGATGAAGTACCACACATCCCACAGCAGCTGGGGAAGCTGAGCCTTGGTGCTTGGGGAGTAGGTAGGTGGTGGGGGACTTCTACACAGCAACAAGGTGGGGAGTGTTTGGTACCTAGGCTTGACTGCTCAGGCCTGAGCCTTGGAAACCATACAGGGTTAAAGATCCTTATTAAGTCTACTGATAAGAGGAGGTGGGGGAAAGGTTCTGAACTGAGGAAGATTGATTTCCATGCAGTCTTGCAGCCTTCTTTCTCATCTCTTTCTCCCTCTCCTCATTTTCACTTGGGGTTCTTCATTTGGGTCCTAGGCACATCTGCCTGGCCTCCCTGGTACCCAGAGGTACCTCACTCTTCCTGATTCCTTTCACTGCATCCAAATGTTTTTCCTTCAGGGTCTTGGCTTAATCACTTTTGTGGGATCATAAATAATGGTAGAAGGTAAATTCTAAAAGAGGAGGTGATCATGATGCTCACACAGATGCAAAATGAACACATCATAGATTTTATCCTACTCATTGATGAAGGAATCAGGACCATAGCTAGTTTTAAGGACACTCCAAATGACCAAGGATTTTTAAGATTTTAAGAATCACTGAAGCCAGTTGTGGTGGCACATGCCCTCAATCCCAGCCCTTAGGGGCCTGGGAGGATAGCTGTGAGTTCAAAGCTAGGCAATATAGGGAGACCCTGTCTCAAAAAACAAGACAAACAAAAGAATCACTGAAATTAATTTAGAGATGGTACCAGACTGCCCTTTTCCCAGAGGCAGGGGTTGTCTGCACTGGACACATATTCTGCTGGTCTAGAGAACTGCTTGTGTTGCTATTAATTACCTACAAGTGCAAAGTAGTTCCAAAGGAAGGAGCAAGCGGACCTGAGCCCAGATAGACACAGCTGGGTCCCAGAGACTCCACTGCAAGAGCATGCACTCATCTCTTTATTTCAAAGTGAGTATTTTTTTCTTTACATGCCAAGGTAAGAATACTTAATTTGTTTGAAAGCACTTGTATTGTGAAAGCCTAGCTTGTTAACTGAAGAGTTGAATGCTGCATTCTGGATAAGCGGACCTGTCCCTATCAGGGGAGACTAGCTGCTGTAGCCAACAACTGCAGAGTCTCCACAGAACAGTAGATTTATTTCTTGCCTTCTTCATAATCCACTATCCCTCATTTGTCCTTCTACAGTGTTTCCACTTTTTTCTTGGGTCTGTGCAATCTTGCTAGTTTGTCTGCACCCAATTGGAAGCAAAACCAAGAGAAGATCGAGGGAGGGGGGCCCGCACCCCTCAACTGCAAGTGGGTGCATTTTCCTTTCCTTAGTAAGACCCAATCTCTTTATCCTCTCTGGATGTGAGGAGCTGGTGATAGCATTGATGGGGCTCACCTTAGCTAAATCAGCTTGGTGAATACTCAGCATTTTGGGGGTCTGTACCTGTCTTAGTTACTTTTTACTCATTGCTGGGACAAATACCTGACACTCAAAATGAAGGAAGGAAAGGTTTATTTAGCTCACAGTTACTGGAGGTTTCAGTCCATATTCATCTGGCCCAAGGCTGAGTGGAACAGGGTGGAGAGCATCCAGTTTGTGGCAGTGGAACAGCAACAAAATGGTGACAGAGGCAGCCAACCAATCAGGGCTGCAGAGCAACAGCCGAGTCTGTCTGTCTGTCTCTCTTTAAATTACATCAGGCTCTCTGCCTTAGCCTATCCGCCTCAGGCCACACCTACAATTCCCAGCAGTACTCAGACCATAATCTCATCAATACTAAAACACATAATCTCAGTGGATCATGGATCAAGTCTCATACTCTAGAAGTTTCTGCCCCATGATTTTGAGGCTTTGGGGGGACAACTAGACATAAACTGTAACAGTACCCCTGTGTATTTCCTGAAGGAAGCAGACCCCAGGGAGAATGGTACTCATTTAGCTGCTTGTATGTTAGTGTTAGGTCAGGAATGAGGACCAAAATATTGTGCATTTGGATGCGTGTGGAGTGAAAGAGAAGCCCACACCAAGGCTTAAAGGATGGGTGGAGAGGGAAGGAGGCATCGTAGGAGGGTAAGCCCAAGCGACATGTGCACATTGGGAGTTTCCATGAAGATGATATTTGAGAAAAAGACTAAATTTTACACCTTCAAAAATAAATTTCAAAATAGTATGTTCCTGGGAAAGTGAAAGCCAAACTGCAGATGGAACCCGACTCCTGTTGCCTTGAGTTAAGATGTTTTGACAGCGTCGTCGTTCAGTGGGAGCCATACTTGGAAGCTTGAATTGGATCTTTTTCTCTTCTGGTGATAGGTGGCACCGTTTTCGAGGAAAGCTAGGCGGAGGGCCTCGATCACAGCTCCCTGTCAACTCCACAATGGGTGCTCACCCGGGAAGCACCTGACACTGTATGTGTGCCGTGTCGCCAGGCGAGGGTGTTTGGTAGGATAGGTGGGTTCCAAGTCTTTTCAACTCAAGTACTTTCAGCTTAGGGTGGGGTTACTGAGATGTAACCCCATTGCAAGCTGCTGAACACCTAGATTTCAAAATCCAGCCCAGGTTTCTAAAGGTCTTTGCAGGTTCCTTCTTCTGTTTCCAGCATGCCAGTGGTCTGTCTAACATGAAATTGACTACTTAGTGTTACAGGTTTGTGTGAGGAGATTTATAATAGTTGGTCGTGTTGGAGGGGGCAAGACAATGGGCTGGACTTTTCACTTTTCAGTTGTTCCTTGGTTAAGCTCTGCAGACTGTTTCCTGCCGTTTATCCTCTCAGGTTTTGTCTTTCTCTCAGGTTAATGATACGCTTTAGTTTTTGGAGCATGTAGGATAATGACAGGAAGTTGCATGGAGCCCTCCCTTATTCCAGTATAGAAGATGCACTGTCAAGGGCATCAGTGTGTGCAGGTGCCTGCACCTCAGGGGCAGTGCAAGGTCCTGCAGGCTGTGGCCATGAGAAAGGCGTTAGGTGCCAGGGCAGACATGGAGGAACAGCAGGGGTGTGTCTATTCTAGGGCTTGGTGTGCGGGAGACTCAGTCCTGTCAGAATTCAGGTCATCAACTGAGTACAGGGGCCCATGTCATGCCAGGGTACACAGGCAGCTCTGACAGGGACACCAGTGACAGCTCTTCATAGCTTTACCATGAGGGTGGCTTAGATTTTGAAAATCACTGAGGCAAGAGGAGCTGTGAATCTAATCAAGGCAGGACTGACAGTCGGGCTGTAGAAGGCAGTGTCTCTCTCATCTTAGAGGCAGAGTGAAATTGTTCGGCAAAGCAAGCATCTGTGCCAAGAGAAAAGGACTCTCTTGATCCATCATCTCGAAATTACATTGCAGCCTACAATTGGTAGTCATTTCTGTGAATTTCTGTTCTGATAGAACAGTATAACTGTATACAAACAGACCTGCTGCAGGAACACAGGGTAGAATTGTAAATAGCAACGTGGGCTTGGAAGAAAGTGGACAAAACACTGGGTGAGGTGAAGGCCCCCTTACCTAGGCCGCGACAGTGCCTGCGGTGAGCCTGGCCCAGCAGCTAGAGAGCTGGGCCCCTGCATGATGTGAGACTGACCCCTTCAGGTAGTTCTTCTGGAGCAAAACTCCAGGTTTTTGTATCCTTAAACTCTGCATTTGTTTGGCCCCTCTTCAGCCTTTTAAATATTGTCCTTCTTGGTTCATCAAGGGAGATATAAATGTAATAAACCTCAGTGGTTCAGGTTCCAGGTAATGCTACTCCGCTGTTCTCTTACTGGCCTTTAACATTAAGACAAACGAGGAATCCTCATTTTAGCCGGAAAACTTGAGATTCAGGGCTGTTTATAACTTGTCCCAAAGGCAGAGCACAATTACTTAGGCCTGCAGCTTTCCTGTTGTTTCCTTTTCTGATGTCCTTTCCTTTTGACCAGGGCAGACAGAATCCCTTGAGCTAGGCCCAGCCATCCCATGTGTCTTCCCAACACAGGTCGAGTTGCATAACCATGGGTGAAGGTAGACTGCAGCTTCAGAGTTTTCCTTGCTAGACGAGGAAAGTAAATCCATTTGTTTTAATCAAGTGAAGAGCTGAGAGGAGGTAACGGGATGGCGTGTTAAGATCAAAACTGCGTTGCCGATCAGAGGTGTTGACACGAATGTGCATACATAGAGCTGGTATCCGTGAGAGAGTGGCTTGACAGGGGACAGAGGCTTGGGATGCATTTTTTTTTTTTTTTTTCCACAAAACCATTTTTTATTTGAGGCAAAGAGAAGTTTGGCTAGTAGGATTACAATTGTAAGGAGTCAAAAAAAAAATTAGCTGTTAGAAACAATACTTCGACTTTGTAGAAGTTGCTTCTCTTTGGTCAGGAAAGGGTACTCAGGTTGTACCTTCCCCAGCAGGACAGGATGAAAGGCAAAGAAAACACGCCTCATCTACTGACGCTGCTTCGCACCAGGCATCAGGTCCACAGGCTGTCAGCGCTTCGTCTCTAGGTTTCTGCTGATTGCTGAGGGGCATGTGCCACACTACACCTGCAGGGACGAATGAGGCAGGAAGAATAGGTGCAAGACACTGGGGAACAGCAAACACCCACAGCTTCAAAGCTCTGTGTGGAAAGGGTGATTGTTGTGGCTGGCACAGCTCACCGAGGCACAGGCCCTCCAGTTCCTGTTGTAGCTGAGTACGGTCGTCATGTCCTCGCTACTCAGCTCAAAGTCAAAGACCTGGAGGTTCTCAGCAATCCGAGTTGACATCACAGATTTAGGGATCGCTACCAAATTCCTCTGTGTGGGGAAACGGACCAGCACCTGGGCAGTAGTTTTATTGTACTTGTTTGCAATTGCTTTAATCCTGGAATCTTCCAGGATGGAAAGGTCTTCTGGCTTAGCCCAGGGCCTGTGGGAGAACCGAGGGGACTGTAAGCAGCCAACACAATGCCTGTGGACTGGTAGCCCTGGATCAGCTTCTCCTGCGTTAGGTACGGGTAGCATTCAATCTGGTTAACAGTTGGCTTATACTTTAAGTCAGGCTTGCTTAAGATCCTCTCAGTCTGAAGATGGTTGATGTTGGAGATGCCAATTGCTTTCACCAGCCCTGCATCCACCAACTCTTCCATGGCTGTCCAGGTGTCCACAAAATCAGTGTTACTGGGAATCACGTTGCCTGTCACACCCAGTGGGAAATAGCTCCATGCTTGAAGCCTGTCGGCCAGTGGATAAGGTAGAGGTCCAGGTAGTCCAGCTGCAGGTCAGTGAGAGTCTCCTGGAAGGCTCTTTTCACCAGGCTCTTGTCATGGCACGTGCACCACAGCTGGCTTCAGGATGATGAAGAGCTCCCAGCGTTTCACCAGACACTTCCTTGAACTTCTTGTGTAGGGCCACCCCCACCTCCTTCTCATTCTGGTACACCTGGACACAGTCCATGGGGTGGTACCTGAGGTCAATCACTACCTTCCTGGTCTCAGTCACCTGGCCTGGAGGTGACTTCCAAGTGCCCAGCCCCGCGATGGGCATCTTGGCACCGGTGTAGAGCTCGACATGGCTGGCCAGGGCTGGTGCATGGCACAGACAGCTGCACACCACCTAACTCTTGGGATGCCTTTGAACATGGTCTCAAGCGGTTCCTCTGTGAGCCAGCAGATTGCTTGAGTGGTGAGGCTGATGCGCGGGGACTTTTCTTATGATGTTGAGGCTCAAAGCCAGGGCCTCACATGTGCGAGGCCAGTGCTGTCAGTGAGCTGCACCTAACTTCAGAGTGATTTCTTTTCTTTTTTTTTCATTTTTAAATTTATTTATTTGGTACAGGGACTCAGTGTGTCTTGGACTTGGAGTGATCCTCCTGTCTCAGCCACCGCAGCACTGGGATTACAGACGTGCACCATTATGCCCGGTTTTGGTGGCCTGCACAGTGCGCCTGTGGTTCTGGGACTGGTGCAGCATGGGTTACTGGGGATTGAGCCTGGGTTCTTGTGCTTGCAGGCAGGCACTTAGATGGCTGAGCTATCTCCCCAGCCCTGATTTCTTTTTCCAACAAATTTTATTTGCTTGTTTAGAACTTTTTTTTTTTTCCTGCAATCCTGGGGGTTGAATCTAAGGCACCATGTGTAAGCCCTAGCCCCAGCCCCAGCCCCAGCTCCAGCCCCAGCCCCAGCCCTGTAATGACCTACATGAACAACAGTTAGAAAATCACAGTGCTGTGTCACTTTTGCAAAATAGTCTAAGGATGTTTCTTTGCGCTATTCCAAGTTTCCTGTTTTTTTTTTTTTTTTTCCCCTTCCTCTCATCATTTATATAGTTTGGATTTGCCACGTGTTTATGGGGCAAATTCTCAAAGAGATGGGAATCTTACAAACTTAAATATAGACGTCAGGGAGACATGCAGATAAAGGGGAGCTGCATTAGTGATGCTTTCTCCAAGGTGGCAAACTGATGTGGAGGTCACACCCCATCCTCACCCCACGGGGCTCCCAGGAGGGAGGCTGCAGCAGAGGTGTTATTTGTGTCTGGTTTGTTGCTGTCACAAAACGAGCAGTGAAGGCTTCTTTCTATACAATAGACGTTAATTATAGACTTAAGGTGACAGTAGGTTGACAGCTGGCACCACTTAAAATAAGCAAATGAAGAAAGTGGAACTTCCTCCAACTTAGCAGCAGATGTCGCTGCAGTCAACTAAAATCCTTAAGTACAAATTCCCTCTGATGAATGTGATCATTAAGTAGACCTAAAATATACCAAATAAACTTAATTTTAAAAGACTCAGGGAAGTGCTTAGAGGAGAAAGGAAAGAAGCACTAGTAGCTTAGCATTAACGAGGCACCTGGAGTTTCTCTACTGCAAACTCAAGTCCTTCATTTATGTTTTAGGAGATAATATATGTCTTCAGAAAAGAAACTCTCTTTGGTGGAGCAGAGGAAGCTGTTTTGTGCTAGCCATTCCATTCTTTATTGAACAAATAATTGCTGGGCATCTGACAACATATTAGGTGCTTGAGGGACTTTGGAGCTGCAGGGACAACCAGTGAAAGGGTGGTTTTTGGAGCGTACTGTCTAATGGGAGATAGGCAACCTTAGATAATACCCAAGGCTGGGCTTGGGGGGCAGTTCTAGAGTACTGGCCTAGCATGGGAGGCCCTGGAGTCAACCCTCAGCAACAGACACACACACACACACACACACACACACACACACCCCTATGGTGACTTCCAACTAGAGATAATACCCTTACATGAAGTAATTAAATTATGGTACAAACATGGGTGCAATCAGAGGGAATATACCAGGGGAACCTGGCTGAGTCTCGGAGAATGAGGATGATCCACTCAGATCCGATGGCATTTAAGAAGGTGCCCATGATGCATTGAGGCAGAGGGTGGGAAAGCAGGGTCCGCATCGTTCTCTCCACGTAGGATTTCCAGAGGCCCTCCTCGAGGCGCGACTGAGCTCCCCAGGCATCAGCGCTATTGAACTGTGTAAAGACTACCCTGTTCCTGACTTTACTTAGGTAACTTAAAATAGCTATGGGCCCGGGAGGATGGCTGAGTGGTCTAAAACACCTGCTTAGGAAAGCTTGGGTGGCTGCAGGGACCGCAGTTTGATCCCCGGCACCACATGCTGCGACAGCCCTGCCCTCAGGGCAGGCTGAGCTGGGCATAAAAATAAATAAATAAACAAACAAAAGTTCTGAAACAAGAAAAAAAATAAAGTAGCTAAATAATTAATCATGATTCGTATTACCATCATTATCTCCTGAGAGATAATGAAAACTGCTCCCTTTGTTTTATATGTGAGAAACTGACAAATACTCTTGACTGCTTTACTGGTGGTGTATGATATGTGGAAGATACACTGAGTGTTGAAGCAGTCTGTCCTGCCCTTGCTTTGATAGTCATTACTCCCTGGGGAGTGTGGATTAAAGCAAAGCTTCAGGTTCCCCGAGGGAGTTGAGGTCAGCCTGAATGCACCTGGGAGCCAGCTTGGCAGCAGTTAGGAGGCTAGGCCGGTAGGAAGGGCCGCCCTTGCCATTCAATCCTGGACATTTCCAGCAGATAATAAAGGAATAGATAACGATAAGAAACATGAGCTTATTACTCTGTTCAGTATTTTTTTGTTGTTGTTCAGTGTTTTTTGTGCCTCCCATGTCTCATTAATTATATACTGAAAGCCTGAATTTAATTTATTATGAGTCTCAAATACTGATTTTTGGATGGCTAACCCCAAGTTAGCAAATCTGAATGTCTTCTATTTAGGAGGGCAAAACTTTGTTTTATAAAGGTAGCAGAACTATGTTCCAATAAATGAACAACTTCTTGCCTTTTTTAGTGAAGATATCAGAGAAATAAGTTCCTTATTATTTTTACTCTTATGACCTCATTTTTTACTTAACTTTGGAGTCTGAACTTTATTTAATTCATTCAGATATATTTATCACTCTATAAAGCAGTGGTCTCAAAGCTAGTATGAGCTTTCTAACCATATTCCTTAGTGCAAAGAGAATAAATATTCACCTATTCCAGGTTATAAAATAAATTACCCAAAGCACCATATTCAGAGTACTGACAGGCTTCGCTGCTAGTTTCCCTTAATTTATATGCCTTTCTCCTCTGTGTTTTTCCACAGTAAGAAATTGAAAATGCTTTTTGTGATTTTTTTTTTTTTTTTTTTTTTTTTTTTTTTTTTTTTTTTTTTTTTTTTTTTTTTTTTTTTTTTTTTTTTTTTTTTTTTTTTTTTTTTTTTTTGGTCTTGTCCTGCAGCTTAAGCTGAACTTTCTATGCAGCCGAGCCTGGCTCAGAATTTGTGATCCTCCTGTGTCAGCCTCCTGAGTGTTGGGACTGCAGGCATGTGTCACCAAATCCAGTGTTATATCTTATATCTAGACATCTCCTGAAGCCTCATGTGTGTTCACATGTGTGGCTTTTAGGAAGTAGTAGGATCACAGGAGTGTGATACTGGGACCAATACTATACTAGTCCACTGGTTGGGTAACTATATTCTGGGTGTGGAGGGTGGGGGAAAAAAAAGGCTTGTACCCTGAATAGAAAAAAAGGAAAAGGCTCACTGCGGCTGCCTTTCCGCTTGTACTGTCAGGGGCTGTTTCTCTGTGATCCTCCCCTGCCATGCCACTGCGCCTTGAAGCCAGCTGACTATGGACTGAAATCACTACAGTGAGCTGAAATAATGTGCCCTCTTTTAACTTACGAGTGTTGGTTGTATTATCCCAGCAACAAAAAAGTAATTGAGACCCCAAATTTGTTTGCACTTCTAAAAAGAATCATGGTGCTATCGAGGAGGAAACCCTGGCCTGGAGGGGGATCTTACAGCTCTGGCTTTGCTGCCAACTGTGCCCTGGTTCTGAGTAACTCTTTATCACTTAGAGTCTTGAGTGCTTCTCATTTATATATAAAGGCACCATGCACTGATCTGAGGTCAACATCCAGGAACCCCTTATATTTTTCTCTGTGCTCCTCTCCAGTGGAACTGGACCCATATTCCTTTTTGACTCACGGATCACCTATGATCTATGTCCCTCCTTTCAACTTTTTTCCTCTTGGAGCTGATAACAACAAGCCAATTCAGAGCATTCGTTGTCTAGCTTAGAATTCCTGTAATTCCTCCTGGCCTCCCTGTGTTCACGTCTGGCCAGCGGCTAGGTTCCACTCCTATGTCTCCTCGGTGACTGTGGGACTTACCCCTCTTTGTTCTCCTTTTTACCCTCTCTTAGCATAATGTCCTGCATGAACTGTCACAGGAGCATCCTTACAGAGCTCATTTCTTATAGCCTTCTCCACTTTCTATCTGTTCTGCACTCTGGCCTCAAGGATGCCTATCAGAACCACAAACGTGATTACATCTACTGACCAGCAGCAACTCCACTGAGCCAGGATCCCCCGGTGTGAGACAGTGTCCTGTTGAATTTTGGGAGACCAATCAATTCGATTAACTCAGCATGGGACCATTTAATTAAAAACTTTGTGTTGGCCACTTTCTTTGCTTATAGGACCAGATGAGTTTCTTTGCCTGGTTTGGAAGCCGTGCACTTTTGGCTTCATATCCACCTTCATACATATTTTGCTTCTGCCATCTCTCCTGCTGCCTGGGTACTTCATCCCTGAGCTCATCTCCACCTGAGCATGTGGTGTTTGCTCATGTTTCAAAGACTTTACAAACTCACATTTCTGTTTGGATTTTTGCTCTTCCCACTTCTTTCTTGTCTGTTGATGGAACACCTACTCATCCTTCTGCATCTGATGGAAATGTCATCTAATTTGTGGGAATTCTTATGAACCGATTACTCGCTTACTGTGTTGTATGTGCTAATATGTCTCCTTGTATTTCCTATGACCTCCTGTATCAGATAGCACACTTTAGGGGATGAAAAGTGGTTATTGATGATTGTAGAATAAAGGGATGAACATGTACTGAACACAGGCATGGAAGGACATGCGTGGAGTTGTTGATAATTGTGGAAAGTACTTGGGTTACAACTTGCTTGTGTATCTTTCAGGTAGTTGTTGGTATCTTGAGGTAGAGCCTAGAGTAGGGGAATCTTTGGGCTGGGATGTTTAGAATTCTCTTCAAGATGTAAGAATTGATAACTTTATTTGGTCTATGTCATTTTAAATCCAAGAGTTCAAACACTTTCCCTGTGAAGTTTTTGCTTGCTGCCTGTGAAAGAAGGGAAGATTGCTCAACCTAAGTTGTCACTGTCTCTTTTCTTAGTTCTATGGAATCCACTTCGGTGTCCCTTGATAACAAATCATTAGGCTCATTCCCAAATGAATTGGCTGTCAGACAGGCATCATTAAGGCTAGTAACACGTCTTTGTTTCAGCTGAGTAAGGCAAATATGATGTGCTCTCATCATGACAGCCATGGAAATGTGGCATTCTGGGAAACAAAGAGGATCTTTCAAGCCTGTGACATGCCTCAAGTGTAGGCTTGCTTTAGTCAGTGAGTAATAGCCGATATGTAAAGTTTAAGATGGGAGCATTAACGATGCTTCCTTTTATGCAAAACCATCAGGCACCAAACCTTGTGTGTGTGCACGTGTGCATGCATCTGTGTGTGTGTGCATGCGTGTGTGTGGTTTAAGTGGAAATCCACCCATAGTTGACAAATGTGAAAAGTTGACTTTTATAAATAAACTTGCAGGTAGCATTGTTTATTATAGAATAATAAAAAGAGCTAAAAACTTTTACAAGATCATTTTTTCAGTCTCTGCTTCCTAGTTTTGCTTCCTCTTAGTCTTTTAGCACCTTTATTACATACATTATCATCCTGAAAATAAAAACTATTCAGGCCATGGAAATAATATTTTGATGGTCTAGTGCTTGTTAGAATTCAGGAAAAGAAAACTTGTTCTCTCTTTCATCTGTTTTTTTTTTTTTTTTTTTTTTTTTTTTTTTTTTTTTTTTTTTTTTTTTTTTTTTTTTTTTTTTTTTTTTTTTTTTTTTTTTTTTTTTTTTTTTCTTGTGACTTTATCTTCCCCTGGGATCTTTAAAATTTATTTTATTTTGTTTTAATAGTTCATGTTGGCTATATACAACAATCACATTCATCATTGGAAATTTGTTCCTTTATGTAATATTTATTTATTTATTTATTTATTTTTCCATTTATGTATTTGGTACAGAGTCTTACCAGGTGTCTTGGACTCGTAGTGATCCTCCTCTTTTAAGTCTCCCCAGTGCTGGGATCACAGGTGTGCACCCCACACCTAGACTTGGTCACCAGCTCAGTGCGCCCTGGGGGCAGGGCTAGCACTACACTCAGCACCAGGGATCAGACCCTGGTCCCTGTGCTTGCCAAAGCAGGTGCTTAGTCTCTTAAGTTATCTTTTTTTTTTTTTTTAATTTTATTTTATAAAGTAAAAATAGCAGAAACAAAGATAGAAAAATGGTAACAAGCAAGAGTACATATAGTACAGAATTTCAGAACAAGAACAAAAATTTAACAGTGGTTGCGTTACATATTTTCATCATCAAATCTGTTTAGATTAATAGATATAGGTATGTATGATTGGTCAAATAATTAAACATTAACACTGTTAATAAGCCTTAATTTTTTTTAACTCTTCCAAATGCATTTTGTATCTTCTAAGCTATCTTGCTGGCCCTTTAATTCTTCATTTTTTCTCATTCTCTTCTCCTCCCTTCAACCTTCATCTGCTCTCCAGTTATAAAAGCTTTGTTTCCATTCTGTCTGTCTGTCTGTCTGTCTGTCTATCGGTCTCAAAAATCTCACTCAGGATTTCTTTTGACATGTTTTGATTATGTTTGTAGGCAGTATCTTGATTCTTTCTAAAAGCATTTGGTAGGTTGGCTAAAAGGTGTGAGGCATGGATTGGTGTTAGTCTGTTTCCACCACTGATATTTGTTTACCCTGATTATGCAGCAGAAAACAAAAACAGAAAAGAAAGAAGAAAAACAAGAAAATAAAATATATAATCCTGGCATGGTGCCCAGGAACAGTTAGCTTGGCCTCTGGCTCTGTCCATTGCAGTGCAGAGCCTGGTCTTAGAGCTGACTGCCTCTTGGAGACATTGTGCTCGAATGTCTGGGGTGGTTATTTAGCTTGTGTGGATTGTCCTCACAGGGCTGCCTGGACCCTCCCTTTCTTTTCTTTTTTTTAAAATCACATTTTATAAGAAATAACAGTTGTTTTAGGTGCATTGAGAATGCAGGAATTCTGAGGTTAAGAAGGCTTTCACCTAGATTGCAGAAGGCCTGGGAGGCCAGGCAGTGTGCCCCTGAGAGGGCAGTGTATGAAGCTGTGAGTGAGAAGCCTATTCAGTGGAAACCCCAGAAGTTTGGAAAAGCCAGGAATGTGGATTGTGCAAAGAGGGAGCAAAGCCAGCCTGAGAGAGAAGCTATTGGAGCTACAACCACCATGTGTGCCTACAGGTGGAGCCGTATGGAGCTTACAGTTTGCCACAGGTTGCTTCGGGTGTTCCATAATGACGTATAGGATTTAGTATTGGCCCTTCTGGATTTTGGATTTGTGCTGGTCCCAATGCTTGGTATCCTGCTGTGTATAACTTTTGGAATGGTAATGTGTATCTTGTGCCTTTGAATATTGGATGTGTTTAATTTCCATTTATATAGAGGCTCATAGAGACTTGGGACTTGGACTTTTCAGCAATGCTGAAACTGTTGGGACTGGCAACTCTTAAGAGATGGACTAGAATGTCTTTTGCTTAAGGGGATGTGCATGAGTCTTTGGGGGTCCAGGGGCAGAATGTTATGGTTTGTGTATAGGTGTTCCCCCAAAGCCTCATGCAGTCATGGGGCGGCTTTTGGAATTTGTAATTGATTCTTGTGGAAATGGGTGCTGCCTCTCCCCTGGGACAGGTGATTTGCATTTCATTGTAAGGTAGGAAGAGAAGTTAGCTGCTTGAGCAGCTGCTAGTTCTCTCCCAGTGCTCTTGCTCTCTGCCCACCACCATGGAAGGTTGCCCTCTGCCATGTGCCAGTCTGCTTTGGAGCCAGCTGAATATGGACTGAAACCTCCAGTAACTGTGAGCTAAATAAACCTGTCGTTCCCTCATTTTGAGTGTAGGGTGTTTGTCTCAGCAAGGAGAGAAGAGTCACTAAGACAGTGGTACTGCCAGCAGTGATAATAGGATCAAACACAGCCTAGAAAACGACAAATCTAACTAACCATTAATTCGTCACCTTTAATGATATGAGCTACATTTGTGATTATGTAACAAAAATCTAAAACCAGAAAATCATACGCTGTATTTCAGTCCTTACTATGTCTCAGTGGTTAAAATTTAAAACAGGTTAGTAAAAAATACGGAAGTGAAACAGGGAATTAGCAGTAAAGATTGAAAACAAAGGAAGATCATGCTAACTTTGGGACACTTGTGCAGAAGACTAGAGGAAAAGAGAAAAGAAAGAGAAAAAAAATCGAACAGAACAAACACTGCAAAGAGGCTAGAAATTATGTTCACACTCATATAAAAATAAAGTCAGATGATGAAGGTAAAAAAACCACAAAAGCAAAAACAAAACCATCATCACTGCAACAAAAACGAGAGAGAGAGAAAAAAAGAATGAAAAGACCAAGGTTCATTTCCAGGTATGTCTCTGCTGTCACTGGTATATCATGTGTGGAGACTAGAGTCCTTATCTCTCTGCCAATCTGTCCCAACAAGCCAGTGTAGCTTTTCATTATAGTAGTGGATAATCTCAGTACTCCTGTACCTTCTGGCTGAGACCAGACTCATTGGCCTGCAGCTGTCAGCATGCCTTCTGCAGGCCCAAGCCAAGCTGGAGCCGCTACATGGAGCCTGAAGTTGTTCTGAGTTCTGAACTCAGCTGGCTGTCCTCTAAGATAGTCTGCTGCCTCACAGGAGACCACTGAGCCCTCAGCACTTACTGTCAGCAAATCTGCGACTCCCCTCCACTACTCTGTCTCTGTGAAGGCCTCTGGGTCACTGGCAGTCACTGTGTAGCTGCAGGTTTGAACCACGCCTTTTGTGCATTGAGTACCTTCTCAGAGGGAAAGCCCTGCTAGCGGCTTCGTTCCTCTTCATTGAAGCACCTCCTTTCACCAGCTCCATGGGTTTCACTTCACACTTCAGATCCTTCCTGGCCCAGTGGACCCACTTCCCTTCTTCTCGTCTTCCTCACATTGCTGTATCCCAGCATCTGGATGGTGACTCCCAGAGTTCTCTGCTGCTCACCACTCTGCCATCTTGGTGCTCAATCCTCATTTTTTAAAAAGTATTATTTATTTATTATTATTTTTTTCTTATTTCAGAACCCTTGTTTGTTTATTCACTCATTTTTATGGCCAGCTAAGCCCGCCCTGAGGACAGGGCTGGCACAGCATGTGGTGCCAGGGATCGAACCTCGGTTCCTGAAGCCACCCAAGCTTCCCCAAGCAGGCACTTTAGACCACTGGGCCATCCTGCCGGGCCCCTCAATCCTCATTTGATTTTAAAAATCCTTCTCTTAAGTTTTCAAGCCTTTATAGTTCCTACTTTCCCCTATTTATCTGTCCTCACTCTCTCATCTTAACATTTTTTTTAAGAAATTGAGATAATGCTCAAATAACATAAAATTTGCATTGACAATTTTAATGTACTTAATACAGTCACAGAGTTTTGTTACTATCACTTCCATTGGTTTCAAGACATATTGATTACCCTAAAAGAATCTTGTCTCTTCTGCTCAGTCTTGATTACCTCTAGTTTTACTACTGATAACAAAAATAAGTAAATAAATAAATAAGTAAAGAAAGAAAGAAAGCTCAGTGTAACCCCGGCTCAGTCCCCATACAAGAAAAGAAATATTCATGTATTTAAATATCACATTAGACATACTAAATATGTTCAGTTATTATTATGTCAGTTGATTATAACATGAAACTTTATAAAGAGTAAATTAGGTAGGAAAAAAGCCAAGAAAAGGTAAATTAGGTAGGGGATGAGACTCTAGTGTACAAGGTAGGAGTAGGGAAGTTTGGGGGACAGTGTGCTATGAATCGAGGTAGTGTATAGAAACAGCGACTCACTGTTTGTTTTGATCCTTCAAAGGAACTGGAAAAAATGATGATCTTTGAGGAAGATAATAAATGCTGACACTTGGTGGTGTGTGACCAGAGCTGTCCTCTAGGCTGATTTCCTTTGGCCAGTGTGTCTCTTTCTCTAGGCTACTACTTTCACATTACTTCAACTTGCATAACAGAAGAGATTGCAAATTGATTTTAAAAATTGTCTGAAAACAACCATCAAAAAAAAAAAAAAAAATCCAAGGGCCAGCAAGATAGCTCAGTGGACTAAGCACCTGCCTAGGCAGTGCAGGAGCTGGAGTTCCTCCCTGGTACCATGCGCCGTGCTGGCCCTGCCCCCAGATGCACTGAGCCAGTGCCCAAGTCCAGACATAGTGGTGCACACCTGTAATCCCAGCTCTGAGGAGGTTGCAAACAGGAGGATCACTATGAGTCTGAGCTGCACAGTAAGATTCTGCACAAAATACAAAATAGAATAAAAAAAAATCCAGACCAGGGGGGCCTGGGAGATAGCTCCATAGCCCAAGTGCCTGTCTGGCAAGTGCAAGTTTGTGAGTTTGAACCACGGTCTCACCAGAAAAAAAAAAAAAAAAATCCAGACCAAATTGCAATCAATTTGCAAGTTTCAGTTTGTTCGTACTGGTGTTTACACAGCTGCTTGCCCCATCATGCTGTGTGATTGAGAGTTAACTGACTTGGCGTGACATCGATTTTGCCTTCTTATTTATTGATCAGGGCAGACAGGAGCTAGGAAATTTTGATAGATGAGAGTCCCAGAATGTTCCTGGCAAAAGCTTTGAGCCTGTGCTCTTCTCTAACTCATGAATGCAAATCAGAATGCTAAAAATGGTATGTCCAGCCAGCCAGGCTTTCCTGGGGCTAATCAGATTTTACGCTAATTTGGAAAGAATTAAGATCTTTAATGAAATACTATGTTAAGAGAGTATGTTAATCATCTTTCCAATCTTCATATTTAAAAATCCTCCCCTTAGCACCCTCAGTGCTATTTATGGTTTGCACTCCTAAATTTCAGTACTTTTGAGTACATTTATTTGTGACCTTATTTGGGAATAGACTTTTCAGGCATAATCAAGGTATAATAAATTCATTTGCATGGGTCTTAATCTGGCATAACTGAAGTCTGTTTCTAGGGACATTTGGATGTACGGAGACTGAGGCAAGACTGGGTGTGGTGACACACACCTCTTATCCCAGCACTGGGGAGGCAAAGGCAGGAGAACTGCTTAGAGTCTGAGGTCAGCCTGAGTGAGCTACATAATGAATTCAAGGCCAACCTAAACTATACAGCAAAACCTTGTCTTCAAAATAAGAAAACAGAGACAGAGGCTGAGGTGTGGCCATCACCCCCACATTTGCTGGAGGCTGCTGGAGCTGGAAGAGGCAGGGCAGGGTCTCCCACTGGACACTCCTGAAGGGGCAAGGCAGGGTTGGCCTCCCACTGGACATTCCTGAGGGCACAAGTGCACTAGTGCTCTGCTCAGCTTTTGTTTCTCAGCACTCTAGGGATACATTTCTATTGTTCTCAACTGCCAGTCTGCAGTACTCTGTCAGGCAGTTGAGAGAACTGCCACGCCCCCTGGCTCCTGCTTTCTACTTCTGTCTCCTTCTGTAGCCCACCACAACTTCCTGCTAAGGCTTCTGGAGCTCCTCAGGAAGGGCAGAGCCTGTGCACCTTGCTATGGATTACTAGTGTGCAAGCCCAGACTCTACTCCTGCTAGCTGTGTGAGCTCAGGCAAATGACTTAAGTTATTTGTGGTTAGCTGCGTTTATGATGACATGGGTCTGTCTCTGAGGGGCCCCTTCTTCTCCCTAACTTCTGTGTCCCGCTGACCTCTGGTCATCCATCTGGTCCCTTCCATGGAGCTGCTTCTAGTGAGGTACTGTAGCAGTGGACAGAGCCCCTGTGTTGGATCCTCACAGGTCTGAACTCTGTTCTCAGCTTTCTACTTGCTCAGTGATGGATTTTGGATCAGTTAGCCTTTCTGGGCCCTAGAATTTAAAATAATTTCTTTTATTAAAAATGAGGCTGGGGGGCTGGGGAGATAGCTCCGAGGCACAAGTGCCTGCTGGGCAAATGCAAGGTTGTGAGTTCGAACCCTGGTCCCACAAAAAAAAAAAAAAAAAAAAAAAAAAAACCGCTAATGGACTTGTGTGAGCAGTTAGAGGATTATACAGGTATAGGGCTGAGCACAGTTTGAATGTCGGCTCTCTGCCTCTGGCTCATCCCACCTGTCCAGGACAGAGGGTGCCAGCAGGCTGTGTGGCTGGAGTCCTGGGTAGGGGACCCGAGGGTCGCTTGTTTGTGGTATAGAGTGAAGCAGAGTCTCTCTGTGCCAGAATGGCCTTTCCAGAGCACAGCGCGGGTGTGGTTGGCACTTTTACCTCACCAGCTCTGGGTTCAGAGGCTACCTGGTCCCACTGACTTGGCTTCTTCTAGAGCTCTCAGTAGCATCCTCTCATCAGGGAAGTAGCCAGCTGGCCTCTGGCTTTGGAAAAGGTGGCAGGGGAACCAGACATTGTGACTGACAGTGAGCAACCATTCCATGCCTGATTTCAAAAGCGAGTGGTGCTGGGCACCTAGAGAAGGAGTTAGACCTTTGAGAGTAGAGTTCTGAATTCTAATCTGTGGTTACACCCTGGAGAAGGGGTTGGCACAAACCAGATAGATTTTAGGGCCTGACCAGTGCAGAGGCATCACAAGACTCCATTGCAAAGGTGGGGAGTGTCGGTGCCCGCTTCCCTACAGCATTCTGACTGGGTTTGTCAGGGAGGAGCTCGTCATGCTGGAGTGCAGCATGGACTCTGGGAAGTCCTTTGAATGGAGGCTGTTGGTGCAGGCTGAATCTATCTTTCTTAGCTGGAGGGACAAGGAAGGCCAAGGCTGCAAGGACCAGGGAAGTGAGAGGCTGGGCAATGGGGAATGAAGCCAAAGTACCTCATTTGTTATTGCCTGTCACTGGGGGAGTGTGCAGCAACAGCGCGGGAGCCTGGAAACCTGAGAACGTGTCTCTTAGTGCATTTGTTGTGTGACTCTAGGAAAGTCCTGTGCTAGCCCACATATCCCAGAGACAATGTGCCCTCTGCTTTTTCATTGCTTCTGAAGAACAGTGGCTTTCTTCCTTCTGCCAGAGCTATTTGGTAGCTGGTGCTCTGCTTGAGGAATGCTCCTCTGGTTCCTCTAACTTGGCATCTCTTGACAGCGAGTCCATAGGCGGAGCTCTGCAGGATTCTCTGCAAGGCCAGAGGCACGGTGCAGAGCGTCTGATTATGCCTTCTCAGCAGAAGCCACACTTGAGAGTCACCAGTGCTGCAGGGTCTGTGATCAGGACCTTGAGTTCTTACAGGAGAAAGAGGGTTTCGAGGTCCTTCCCCCACCCAGTTTTCATGAGTCTTTGCTGATGGCTGTATGTACCTCATCTGTGGGCATTAGGGCGAGGTTACGTTCCCCAAGTTCTGTGGAGTTAGAATAAAGAGGAAGATTAGTGCAGTTGGGCTTGGGAACAAAGCTAAGAACAAGCCGTCCCCCATTTCTGAGTAGACAACAGCCAACCTGAGTTGCTAATGCTGCTTTTACTATGCTACCTAAAATACTCTAGAGAGGAATGACTTGGCTCTTCCTACGTAGGCAGACCCATGAAGAGCAAATAAAGTAGAGCACAAGTGGAAGTGAAGAATAAATTATGCTCATTTTATTTGTTAATAAGATTCAAAACAAAATCCCAATTTTGATGAAAATAGTCTCTACTCCAGTGGACTTGATACGAAGACCTTGAGACCATTTTTTTTTCTTTTTGTGGGTTCCAGGGTGCTTGTCTGTTTTGGTTTGTCTGAATTTCACTTTGTTTCGTTTGTGTCAAATGACAAGGCTCCAAGCTGTAAACATCCTCCTGACAGATCCTGGGACTTCGCTTCTAGTTGCTGGAGATCTGGAATTGTGGTCTGTTTGGAAATACTGAGGCGCCGTGCACTTACATTCTGCATGCGTTCAAGGATGCTACCTTTCGAAAAATGAACCACAGCATCACTTTTTTCCTGTGCATTAATAATCCCTGGCTCTGGTCAGAGTCCATAGACTCCCGTCTGATCATTAATTCCCCGTAAAGGTCCAATGCAGAGAGAGACCCTGCTTCAGGGGGTTTCCAGTGGCACATGTCGGGTGAGGGACGATGGCAGGGTGCTTTTGAGATGATTAGCTGAGCCACTGCCAGCAGTCCATTTGGAATCTTGCCCACAGGCAGCAGCCAAAGAGGCATTTTGAACTGACAGTCCCTAGACTACAGGTACGCATACTTAAATGTGAAAGGTTGCAAATAAATGTTGACTTTAAAATTAGATCTCACCCCCAGATGATAGCATCTTTGCCAGGGCTCTTCTGAAGTCACAGCCCCCTTCCCCTTCCTTTTGTACCCTGGTAGCGCTGTCTTAGGTTGCACAAAATATTTGGCAGAGTCTTTTAGTGTCTGTGTTCAGCAGGTCGATGGGGTTCTTGGCCTCACTGAGTTTTTTTTTTCTTCTTCCATTTATGTATTTGGTACAGTGCCTTACTATGCAGCTCAGACATAGTGATCCCCCTCTTTACAGCCTCCCCAGCACTGGGATTACAGGCATGTGCCACCATGCCCAGACTCCTTCACCAGCTCAGCATGCCCTAGTGGGCAGGGCCAGTGCAGCATGCAGGACCAGGGATGGAACCCTGGTCTCCGTGCTTACCAAAGCAGGTGCTTAGTCTGCTGAGCTGTCTTGCCAGCCCTCCTTGACTTCTTTGTGTGTGGGGAATATGGAACACCAGAAAGGCCCTTTAAAGGTCTTCTGCCTTCTCCTGCGCTGCTCCTGTCGGGTTCTTCAGCCTTGACCTAGCTTGTCTGACTCTTAGTTTCTTTCATACCTTACCGGCCCTTCTCTTTGAGCTGTGGAGCTGTAGGCCCAAGAGTTAGTTCATCAGACTGGTCCAAGAGTTTACTTGTAGTGTAGTGTCTAAGGTTTTATGTTTTACACACATGGGACAGCTTAGATAAGACAGGTGTGTTCTTGCCCTTCAGCCTTCACATTACCCAGCCTTGAAAGATTCCTGATAGAGGAACTAGCAGCCTGACTCATCAGCTCTTAGGGCTGGCCCCTAGCCTTCTCCCTAATTTGTCTTTTCCCTTCCTGTAGTCTGTGACACAGCTTTCCTATGCTGACTAGTTTGATTTAGCTGCCTTATCAGCAAGGCTGCAGTGAGAAGCCCATGGAAAGGAGCTGGTTTTCCTTCTTTTTCTTTATTGAGGAAGAAGTCGATTTGAGTGGGAAAATGGATAATTAGCAGTGCCACTCCAGAACTCCCTGCCCCTGGCCTTCTGGATGCTCTGTAGTCGCCTTACGCTGTGTGACCGAGCTTTGCACTTCACTGCTCCTCCAGCGCAGAGCAACCCTTACTTCCCTAATGAGCTCCCCCTTGATTTGAGAGCAACAGAGTGATTGTGTAGGTGGCACACAGTAACTGGCAGCAGTGTCTTTTACCTTTGATGCAGACAGGGCTGTGTCTCTTAAGATTCACTTTGCATTTTTTTTT
>PVJA010026947.1:0-29089 GCA_004027025.1 Myocastor coypus | reverse complement strand
ATCCTCCACACTGCTTTCCATAATGGTTGCACCAATCTGCATTCCCACCAGCAGTGGAGAAGGGTTCCTTTTTCCCCACAGCCTCTCCAGCATTTGTTGCTGGTTGATTTCTTTATGATAGCCATCCTTACTGGGGTGAGGTGGTATCTAAATGTTGTTTTGATTTGCATTTCACGAATAGCTAGCGATGTGGAGCATTCTTTGCTTTTAAAGACAGGGTATCACTAAGTTGTCCAGGCTCTCAGGGAACTTACATTCCTCCTGCCCCAGCCTCCCCTGTACTGGTATTACAGACAAGCATCACCATACTTGGCTGCCCATATGTTTCTTCAAAGTTATTAAAATTTAAATTTGCACTTGATTTTCATGCTGAGACCCCCAGCAAAGTCTTTGAAAAACTGCCAGTTCCTATCTAAAGAAATGGATGTCTATGTAGTTTACACATAAAGAAATAAGACACTTTTTAGGTTGCAAATGAAATCCTGAAAAATCCTACAGTTTCAATAATCATAGCACAAAATACATTAAAGTCACTATGTTCTTTGGATTTATATTAAAATGTTTTTTTTTAAGAATTTTATCTATCTATCTATCTATCTATCTATCTATCTATCTATCTATCTATTTATTATTTTCTTGTTTCAGGACCTTTGTTTGTTTATTCACTCATTTTTATGGCCGGCTCAGCCCACCCCAAGGGCAGGGCTGGCGCAGCATGTGGTGCCAGAGATCAAACCGTGGTCCCTGAAGCCACCCAAGCTTTCCCAAGCAGGTGCTTTAGACCACTGAGCCATCCCGCTGGGCTCCTATATTAAAATGTTGAGCTTGAATAAAACAATGTGCAGGTAAATCTGGAACCTCACAAAGAAAATGAGTGAAGTCCACTTAGATTCTTTTACTGTATCAGAATATCATAAACCTCCCAAAACTTATTTTTTTTAAAAAATAGAGACCAGCCAGGTGTGGTGGCTCATGCCTATAATCCTAGCACTTGGGAGGCTGAGGCAGGAGGATTGGTGCAAGTTCGAGACCAACTTGGGCTACAAAAGTGAGCTCAAGGCCAGCCTCAACTGCATAGCGAGACCCTGTCTCAAAAAAAAGACAAAAAAAAAAAAAATAGAGACCAATAATGCTGATGAAGAACAGATTTGAATTCAATAATGAGGAATAATTTGATAACTTTAACGATGTTAGAAATAAGACAAATAAATCAGATACCAAAAGAATTCAAGAAGAAATTAAGTAACAGCCTACATGAGATGCTCCGGTACTAGGTGGAAAAGAGAGCATATTCAACCACTTGCTTATTGAACAAATTACTTAAAATTTATCAACTCTAAAATTCCACTCCTCTGTATTATTTATCAAGAAACAGTAGGCTCTTCAATGTGAGCCCTCTTATTCATATGGATAGTTTTATTGCTTCTTGACCTTTCGGCAAAGATCAAGTGTAGCACTAGATGAAAAGTTTGGAATTACTGCCAAACATGAGAGAAGATTAAATAAAAGAGGGCATAAGCTGGAATTTATACAATGGAAGCAATTTATATAAAGGAAACAATCATGACAAAAGTTGCACACTTGCCTGAGTGCCTAATTACATGTTTATTGACATGAACAATAAAAAATTTTCTTAGAACTTTTATAATGGCAGATATTAACCTTAATACTTAATACTTAATTCCTGCTTGATGTGTACAAATCAATATTCACTCAATAATCACTCTTTAGTATCAATATAATTAATTATATATAATCAATATAATTAAATAAATAAAAATGTAAGTTACAAAAATACTACATGCATGTGGTTTTATTGAATTTCTCTTACCAGTCATAACCTACAGCAAAAGATGTCTCAATCACAGGAGCAATAAGTTTTGCAGCCGTCATTATGTACTTTTCTGCCATGGCTTTCCTAATATTAAAGAAACAAGTTTTGTTTAGAAATATGATAGAAAATGCTTAAATTTATTAAAGCTTAAGTGCAAATATTATCTATCACAGCTAACATAGTACAGAGCTTATTAAATAATGGAAAGCTACACAAGAAGTGTGTTTGCAGGACCAGGTAAAAACCATAACTAGGAAACATGATCAGCAACATAGCTGCCTTTGGTCTTCTCTGCTTACTGTGCATTCTGACAAATTAAAGAAACAGAGAGACAGGAGAAAGACAGGAGGCTCTGCAGTAGAAGTGACACTGTAGCCATGAGAAAGAATGAAACAGCAGCTGTCCAAGAAATAGGTGTGCCAAGTAGTAAAGCATGTTGCTTTTGTATGTGTTATCCACACATATATGCACACTGCTCATATTATTGAAATGTGAAACTTTATTTCAAAGTGGATATACCAATTTATACTGGTGCACGAGGGTCCTCATCTTTCCCTTAGATTTTTCTTAGATTTATACAGAAATGGACTTAAGGGCTGAGGAGATAGTTTGGCAGTTTAAGTGCCTACCTTTCAAGTGCAAGGACCAGGTTTGATCCCAAGTACTACACACAGTGCCAGCCCCAGACCCTTGGGGTTCACCTGGCCATGGAAATCGGTTGTGGTGGCACATGCCTACAGTCCCTGCACTGAGGAGGCTGAGACAGGATTCCTACAAGTCTGACCTGCATAGTGAGACCCTGCACCAAATAAATAGATTTTTAAAAATTAAGAAAGGGACTCAATGTTTATACTATCTGTAACCCTTTCTTCAATCTTAGTATGCCATACTAGTATGGAAATAGTACCTTCCTATGGTATAATTTCTGTAATTTTAAAATTTAATTTAATTTATTTATTTTCATGATTTAATATTTTTATTGTTTAAATTTAACAATGGTTGTATTACATATATTCATCATCAGTCATTTAATTTTTTTATTTTAAGACAACTATAGAGCTGATCCATTTGTAAAAAAACAGTAGGGATTGACTACTCTCAGAGATAAAGGAAAAACTTGAGACTTAAAATATATATATATGTATATATATATATATATATATATATATATATATAAAATTTATTTGTTCATTTGGTACAGGGTCTCGCTACACAGCTCAGACTGATAGTGATCCTCCTGCCTCAGTCTCCCCAGTGTAGGGATTACAGGTATATGCCTCTGTGCCTGATTTCTGTGGCTTGCAGAACACACCCCTGAATTCTGGGGCCAGCACAGCACGCAGTACCTGGGAATGAACCCAGATCTGTGCACTTGACAGGCAGATGCTTAGACCACTGAGTTGTCTTACCAGCCTACTTGAGACTTTTATAGATAAATAGATATTGCTTGAGATCATACTTAAAAGTAAAATAGATAAAACTCACACGTGTAAATATCATATTGTTTCCCTGGTGTGAGAAACTGAAAGAGATGTAAGTTTTAAAATGGAAAATCCAACTGACTCAGATCTCTCTCTCTCTCTCTCTCTCTCTCTCTCTCTCTCTCTCTCTCTCTCTCCTTTTCCTTTTTTTTTTTTTTTTTTTTTTTTTTTTTTTTTTTTTTTTTTTTTTTTTTTTGTGGTACCAGGGATTGAACTCAGGACTTTAAGCTTGCCAGGCAGACACTTTTGTCACTGAGCTATTTCCCTGGTCTATAAATTCTAAAATGTACAACAAATATGGGAGATGAGAAGAAATTGTTCAAAAGGAAAAGGAGAAAAACAGTTATACTATTAGTGTCTCTTAGTTCATTACAAAGGAAGGTTTGAACTAATATATATCAATTGAAGAAATTTTTATGTCCACATTCTGTACCCTGAGCAACTACTTTAATGATAATGATAATGTATTAACTATTGTTATTCTCCTACTGTTTTGCTGTGAAATTTTGTTTCACCTTTTTTCCATAAAATTAAAAAAAAAAGTATGGATCCAATGTGCTCCTTATTCAGTTTCTCCAACAGTGACACCTGGCTTAAGCACAGGGCAGCATCACCACCAGGATTCTGGCATTGATAGTGGCAAGACACACAGAATATTTCCATTGCTCCCATGGTCCCATGTTTTCTTCCTACCCTACCCTCTCCCTGACAACCTCTCCTGGCAACTACTACTCTGATCTCCATTTCTATAATTTTATGACTTTAAGAAAATTATGTAAATGGGTATATATGTATATATCTGCTGCTGAGTTATCTTATCTCCCTGGCTATTTTTCAGTTCTAAAGTTTTCATTTGATTATTCTTTGTATCTTTTATTTCTTTGCTGAAATTTTCTACTTTTTTCTTTGAAGTTTCCTTCCTTCCTTTTTTTTCCCTTTCTTTCTTCCTCTCTTTCTTTTTCAATTTATTTATTTATTTATTTATTTATTTATTTATTTATTTATGTCTTTTTGAGACAGGGTCTCACTATGCAGTTCAGCCAGGTCCTGAACTCACTTTTGTGGCCCAGGCTGGTCTCAAACTTGCACTGATCCTCCTGCCTCAGCCTCCCAAGTGCTGGGATTACAGGTGTGCGGCACCACACCCAGCTTTCCTTTTTCAAATTTTAAGCATGCTTATAACTTCCTGGCTCCTAGCAAAGAGCTCCTAAAACCTTTGGACATTATTTTGTTATTCACAAGCCCCCTTTCTTACCATGCTTGAGTTTATGCTACTGAGATAACTACTTGTTGGAAAGCTTCTGGATGGGGTTGGGTATCAATGGAACCAATCAAATGATTAGAGGACTGGAATTCTAGAAATCATTCTCCAAAAGCCAGGGAATGAACAAAGACTAAAAATCAAACTTCAGAACCAAAGACTAATACTATGATCAGTTATGCCTACCCAATGAAACCTCAGTTAGGAGGCCTTTCAAGCCAATGAATATACAAGGGTACTAAAAGGGTAGTAAACCTACAGAGGGCATGGTAATGCCATGCTCCTTCCTATAAACATAGGCTTTACAAAATGGTAAACATAAGTAAAGTGTTTTCCTGAGTTTTGTGAATTCTTCCAGAAAATTACTGAACCCAAGGAGAAGATGGTAGGAAGCAGAGATTCATAGTCAGTCAGATAGAAGTAGGGGAGATTAGTGCTTTTAGGGACCTCTGCAGGGGGCATAAAAAGGCAGCCTTGTGGTACTGAGACCTTACACTCTGAGGTCTGCATGAGCTCTGGGTAATTGTTGTTAGAATTCAATTGATAGACATCAGCTGATACCTAGAGTTGGAACATTTTTCTTAATGTGGCATCAGAAGTAGATTATTGCACAACATTAAAGGAAAGGAAAAGTAAACACAACTTCTTTGTGATTTTTATTTAATTGGGAAGCAGGACAAAAATATATTAGGATGTTAATTTTGAAAGAAATTATACAAAGGGAAAAATTACAGAGAAATGATAATAACAACAGAATAACTGAGATCAGCAAAAGGACTGGAGCTATTGTGAAGGAGAAAAGAATCCAACACAGTACAGAAATGGTTAAATGATAGCTCTTTTCTAGAAACAGAATGAGACCTGGAATATAAGATAGCAACACAGTGCTTGTGTGGCAAGCAGGAGGTCCTGAGGTCAATTTCCCATAAAAAGGAATAAATGTAGCAAGGTTTATAAGAAACACTGATAATATAATTTAATCATTTTATAAAATCAAAACTATATTAAGTGCCCCAGTATTACCTTTCACGTTCCATTTGTCTGAGATGATCATTTTTTATAGCTTCAATTACTAAATTAGTATGGGGGTCATCCTAGGAAAATACAATTGAGGAAAAAACAATGAAAATTATATATACCCAAAATGCAAATTTCTAGTCAAACTTCCATTAATTTGTTATATAAAATGTAGATTAAATTAATCTTTATTTTCTTTTTCTTATTTCTGATTCCTAGTTTATTTTCCATTCAACTAACACAAATTTTAAACAGCTGATAAAAGGGTCAGGCTAGGCAGAATCGGAGCAACTACATAGAAGTTATGCTTATTATGAGATAATACAAATTATGATCTTACATATGCTTTCATGATCATCAATTGTTTAATATAATGCATACTTCAACTCCCTATCAGGAATACAGATGGGAGGTGGGCATAGTGGTATAAACCTAAATATTAGCTATTTAGGAGACTGAGCCAGGAAGATTATGAGTTTAAGGCCAGACTAGAGAACAAAGTGACACCATGTTCTACAAAAATAAAAAGGGGAGTACAACACAGACAGGACTGGACTATGGCTCAGTGATAGAACTCTTATCTACCATGCACAAATCTCTGGCTTCAATTCCTAACACACACACACACACACACACACACACACACACAGTGGTAATTTTTCCCACTACATATTTTCTCAATATGAAAGTAATGAATAATAATTAGCATTGATCTAGTGCTTACTACATTCCAAGTACTACACTGAGGATTTTACATATATTAATTCATTTTATCCTCACAACCTATAAGGCAGGTTATTAGAATCAATTCCATTCTTAGATAAAGGAACTGTGGCACAAAAGGAGTAAGAATTATGTGGTAGAGCCAAATGTCTGGCTTCAGAGGCTTCACTCTATAACCAAGTGGTTACTGTACCATTATACTCTATTAAGAAAAATCTATTAACCCCATGAAAGTGAAGATATACCATTTGCACCTATAAATAAAGGCAATTTTGTATGGGCTGACTTGACATAAAATAAGACCATAGAATAAACTCATTTATGCATAAAAATCTGGAAAATATTTTGAAAATATTACAAAAAACAATTTCATTGTCCAGAAACTATTCCTATTTTAGTGTTCCAATTGCTGTTCATGAGTAGGTGTGTATCTGTCCTTTTAAATTATTACATAATATTCTCCCTATGTCTTTAAAAATATGACTTTTGAGAGCTGTGTTATGTTCTACTCTATGAATAAAGACAAGAAATTGTTTTTCATTCTTGTGACCCAATTAGCACAGGTTAATTTAGGTTCCCAGCTCAAGAACTTTAAAAAGGTTTTAATCTTAAACTATTAAAAATGATTGTGTGGTTCCATGGTCAAGATATTGCTCTTAGTGAACAACATATAAATCTTTAATGATTTTTTTAAAAAATTTTGACTAAAACATTTGCAGTCTATTTTAACTATGATCTCTAGCCCCATTTCAAGAGCATCCCACTTTCAACCTAATTTAAATAACAAATTAAATATATCATCGATGAGTCATAGTAACATCGATGAGTCTTAGAGAATTCAAGAAGTCATATAAGGCAGGTATGGTGGCTTATGCCTGCAATCACAGCACTCTAGGTGGCTGAGGCAGGAGAATTACAATTTGAGCCTAGACTTTGAAAAATGAATGACTTAATGATATCCTGTCTCAAAAAACATTTTGTTTTAGAAAGATGAGTTGGGGATATAATGCAGTACAAACAATCTTGAATTTAACACTCATTACCATGAATGAAAAGTCATTTATTACAATTTCCTCATTTCTAGAAAAAGAGAAACATAGATAGGGAGAAGATGACTAACTACATAACAATCTTTTTCATACTTACACTTGGTGAAATATATTTATCATCATCATCAATTTCTAATGGAACAGCAATCAATTTTTGAAATGCCTTTTTCATTTTTTCTCCATCTCCAATGGCAAAATAACTAAGAATTAGGTTGAAGCCTGTCTTCAGATTTGGCGCCATACTCATTATGTGCTCAAATGAATTGATGGCATCTGAATACTGACCAGTTTTAATAAATGTAACGCCAATGTTCTGCATTATTTTAATCCTAAACAAAAATAAACATGAATTAGTTTAAAAAGTGAACCTTTAGTATGGGTTTAAGCAATAACACCTATTCATTAGTTCTTTTTATTTCATTTACAGCTTTATTGCAGCATTACCTATAGATCATACAGTTCACTTGTTTTAAGAGTAAAATTCAATGATTATTGCTACATTTGTAGTTGTGGAATTATGACCACATATTTATTTTTATTTCTATTATCTTAAAAGGAGTACTTATGCCCACTAATATTTATTCCCTATTGTCACATAAAAACTGGCTATATATGTATACCTGGGAAACCACTAATATGCTTTCTATCTCTTTTCTAGACATTGCATATAAATGAAATAAGACATTACACAATATTCTGCTAGGGTTAATTCACTTAGCATAATTCTCCTGAGATTCCTCTATATAATCTTAAGTATCAGTACTTTAGTACTTTAATTTTCAAGTAGTACAGTAACCTATGCTATGGATGTATTCCATATTTTATTTACTCACTGTCTACCTGATGGATATTTAGTTTATTTCCATTTTTGGCTCTTATGATTATTACTGTTATGAACAGCCACATTCAAATTTTTGTTTTATTTTTTCCTGTGTGTGTGTGTGTGTGTGTGTGTGTGTGTGTGTGTGTATTTATAGAAATAAAGTTGTTGGTCATATGGTAAATGTATATTTAACTTATAAGAAACTACCTGTTTTCCAAAGTAGCCATACCATTTTACATATCCAATGCATGAGGTTTGTCATTTACCTACATCCTCATCAATGCTTTAAAATAGGGACATTCTAGTGGATGTGATCTCACGTTATTCCCACTATAACCTAACCTGATCCCATGTCAAAAGATAATTTATTATAATCTTCTAAGATCCTAAAGGCTTATTTTCCTAACTCATGTCAAGAGATCCCCTTGTCTAGAATGTTATCCCTTCTCTGACTTAAGCAACCTATCTGAAGTTCACCTTCAGGAAGATTTTCTTAATCACAGAACCATTCTTGCTCTCAATAATTATTTCCTTAACTGCATTACTACAATATCCACTGTCTTGCAATTACTATTAAGCACTTAACATATGCTATAAACACTCAAATTCTTAGTCTCATTTGGGTTAAAAGTACCTTAGAGTATTGTGCCCTGTAAGTTTTAGATAATATTTGCTAGATAATATTTGCTAGTGGTAATGAGATAACATGTAAAATTCAAAAATACATGACTATGAAAAGTAGCATTTACAAACAAATGAACTGTCATAGGAGTAATTTCCCTGGTGTCAAAGGAGAATTATAGTCAGTAAATACACTGTTTGTACTCTTGCATATTATAGGAGTAGCAAATATCATGTGCTTTCCCTCTTAAAATTTATAAGGAAAACCTTTCACTATTTCACTCTCAAGTGAGTTGATCTTAATTTCTAGCTTTGTACTGTAGTTTGTCATATTACATAGGACCTATACTTTGGCATTTTGTTGGCATTAAGTTATGTCTTAGTACCAAAGGTTTGCAGGGTTAATGCCTAGATGATCAATAACTTGGTTTTATCTCTTGTGATCCCATGCTATGCCTTTAACTTTTAATCTGACATTGTATAAATATGTATAGTCACAGGGAACAGAAACAAATATTACACATATAAATAAATACAATGCCTCTGATGTACAAACATTTCAAAATGTTCAACCTACTGACAACAGACCAGAAGAGCTGTCTTGTTCCTGAAGAATGATTCTTAAAGTTTACAATTATACTATACACTTACCTCATTTCTTTATGGACACTTGGGATTTGATCTAAGGCCATTCGGTAGAATTTAATAGCTTTGGAATAATTTCTTTGCTTTAAATAAATGTTTCCCATATTCACTTTCAATCTTCCTAAATGAAAAAAGATTGTATGATGTTTTCATTTTTGCACCTTTTCTATGAAATTCTTCATGACCTTAATTCATATTTTCTAAAGCTTTCTTTTAAAGATTTGTTAATTAAAATCCTACTTTTAAGATAGCTATATTGTCATATATTTACACATTAGTCTTCTGTGAGGAAATGGAACTTAAGATAGGTAAATTCCTCAAAATATGGTTGGAAATGATCGATTTATATTATGAAACTGGAAGTGTATTCTACTAAAAAATGGGACTTAAAAATACGTGATGTTTAAATTAAACTTAATAATGCCACATGCATTTTAATAATATTAGATGAAACAATACTATAAATTAAAATATTAATACCACAAATTATAAATATAGATGATAAATAGAAACTCTAGTCTCTTGGGGATACATCTGCAATAAAAAAAATGGTTCATGGAGTTGCCATGGGTCATTCCTGCTTATGAGGACAGCACACAATTTCTGTGGACTGTTGAGCAGTATTTTCATCTGTGTTTGTATCTGTATGAATTTTACTATAAATAGTATCTTTAAACAAGAACCTGTATCATAAATACACATGTGCTTAGAGCATAGGTTATTTCATTATAAAGAAGTATAAAGAAGCTATAAATAACAATATAAAATAATTATTTTTAGTAACCAAAATGATTATATATACCCACCTGAATTGCTAAACAATTTATTTTTCACTATAACTTGATATGTGTTGAGTGCTTCAGCATACATTTCATTAGCTGAATACTGACTGGCCAAGTTAAAGAGTACCTAAAAAAGAAAATATTGCAAAAAGATACATAATGATCATTTTGGGCCCCTTTTTAGTTATAATCAGAGATTAAAATACTGTAAAAATCAGTTGCTTATGATACCCAACCAAATACAAAATCTAGTATACAAAAGAAACACTTCACTGTATACATTTACTTGTGAACCAAACTGTTCACAAATAAAACTGGTCATGAACAGAGGTACCACTATACTGCATGTTTCAAAAAGCTAGAACAAAGAAGAATGTATTTAGTACAAGGAAATGATAAATGTTTGAGAAGATAGGTATATTAAACCTGACTGAAACATTACATGATGTAAATCTATATCAAAACATCACATGTACACTTTGATGATCATAAATATGTACAACTTTTATATTTTATATATAGATTTAAAAAAATGAATAAAAAGACTTGAAATTGAGAAATGTTAATCAAAATAAATTTTCCTAGAAGGTATTTCAAGACTTACTGAGTAAGTTAAATCCAAATTGATATTTTCTGTAGTCGTAACTTGTTCTCGTTGTCGCACAAGGACCCTCTCTTTTCTTCCTGCGTCTTTAGCCTTTTCTAAGGCCTGAAATTAGATTCATCCTTTGTAAATCTGAGCATTCATCAACTTTTATGCACTTGGGAAATAGCTAAACAAAGCTTGCAGAATTCATTTTCAAATCATGGATTCTCCAGGATGTCCCTGTGTCAAACTTCCCTTGGTGGGAGAAATGACTAGAATATTTATTTAAACTGCTGCTAAACATAAATTGCCTGTGTGGTCTTTCTGGATAGTGTGAAGGATGAAATGTAGAGCATATTTGCCCTGGATCAAGTTTCTCTACCACACACTTTCCTCCTCCTTTAAGTTGGCTTCTATACCTTTTCTTGATTCCCACTTCCTGAATTTTGGGTTATTTTATTTTGAACTTGTGAGGTAGGAATTCAGGCAGATGGGAGGGGTGCTTCTGAGATGTCAAAATAGAGCAAGTTAGGAGATAACTGCTGCTCAGCATCATAAAGAGATTCTTAGCTTGGCTTTGATCCTACTCAGAGTACCAAAAAGCTCTTTTTGCTGATTTCCACAGACAAATTCAGGAACAGACTTTGTTTTCTTTTTTTTTTTTTTTTTTGTCTTTTTGAGACAGGGTCTCACTATGCAGTTGAGGCTGGCCTTGACCTCACTTTTGTAGCCCAGGCTGGTCTCGAACTTGCACTGATCCTCCTGCCTCAGCCTCCCAAGTACTGGGATTACAGGCGTGTGCCACCACGCCTGGCTTGTTTTCTTAGAAACATAAAAACAAAACAAAAATACATGTTCTGTGAGCAATAAAAGTAGCTTTGTGTGTGAACATTTTTCTTTAATGGCATGCACTAATATGGTAAGTCAGTCACAGAAATTATATAGAAACACAACTTTAAAAATCAGAGTTAGATGGCTAAAAAGCAACTGTGACTTTGTGGTATCCTTGGAAGAAAGTATTTCATGGTAGTGAATGAAGCTTCAGTAACAAAATAAAGAGTAGAAAATGGTGGAGCATGTCTATAATCGCAGCACTATGGGAGGCTAAGGATGAAGGATTACAAGTAAAAGCCCAGCCGAGGCAAGTTAAGTAAGACACTATTTCAAAATAAAATATTATAAAAAGGTTGGATACATAGATCTCTACAAAGATTCTGGATTCAATCCCCAATACCATAAAAAGCAGAGTAAAATAAAACCACCAGCAACTAATGCTGTGCGTGGCTCATGGCACCTATAACTTTTGGTGGTGTACTAGCGTCTGATCCCACAGTCCACTGGGCTGCAAAAATTAAATCAACAAGTCCAATAGCATTTTTTTCCATATTAAAAACACCAGTGTCAAAACTTACCAAGTATTTTGTTAGAAATCATAAAGCAGAGTTACAATTTCTATTTTTCAAAATAATTGCTTTACTCAAAATGTTAAGGCCTTTCAGCAAAATGAAAATATTTACGTATGTGTGCTTGTGCATATATAAAGGAAGAGCTGACATATGTATCTACATGTTCCTTATAATCTTAACCTTTTATTCATTTATTTTTGTCTTTTTGAAACAGAATTTCATTCAGCAGTTCAGGCTAGGCTTGAACTTACTATATAGCCGTCTGGCCTTAAACTCAGCCTCCCTATTACTAGGATTATAGGTGTGCACTATCGCACCTGGCATAATCTTACTCTTGAATCCTTTTAGTTTATAAACTTACCAATTTTAAGTCTCCACAACTGTTGGCAATACAGCTTTCTTCTACCAACTCATTTACCTTCTTCTCTAATTGTCTAATCTTTTCTTCTGGACTGTTAAAAACGCAGAAGTAATTTAAATCACCAAAGCATTAATAATTTATATAAAAACAATTTACTTTTAATACTGTCCATTGCATGCTCTTAAAACATAGGTCATACAAGCAATGGCTGTGACTCATCCAGACAGCTGACATCAACAACAGTTCTACAAAGCACTGTACATAGTTCCAAAGTAAATCCTGAGGGGATCTGACTGACCTTGGGCGATACAAAAACTACATGTTTTATTATATAGGCCTTGCTATAACTTGCCCTTAACCACCCAGCAGAAAAGTTTACACATGGTGAATAAAACATAAAGGTAGTTTAATATGCTGAGCTGTAAAAGGCTCTAATCAACAGCTTCCAACATTGCGGGTTTCATCAGTAACCCACAGCAATTATAGAACATTTGACTATGTATACAATTACCTTCTCTTAGATCAAAGAGAAGAAATGTATTGTAATAACCATTAGAAAATTTATCATGTCTACACCCTGTGCTCTGTATAACTACAATGAGGACAACAATATGCATTGTATCAGTTATTGGAAATGTATTATTAATGTGTTTTGAAACTGTCACATTGTAATTTCTTATTAAAAGTAATAAAAATAAATAAAAAAGAAACAAACAAAAACAGGTCACAGAAAAGATATACATATGAAAGGCATTAAAGAACAAATGGATTATTTATTTTGAGAACTACATTACATATTTTTAATTATAGTGACCCCCACAATGATTGTGTAGTTAAACATAAAACTGAACACTAAAAACAAACAAAAAAAGAACCGCACAAATGTGGGCCTGCCAGATAACTCAGCAGACTAAAGCACTTAAGCAGAGGCAGGTATCAGGTTTGGTCCCAGGCATGCTATGCCCACCTCAACCCCGGGCACACTGAGATAGTAACTGAGACTGGGTGTGGTGTGCTATAACCCCAGCACTTGGGAGGCTGAAAACAGGAACATCACTATGAGTCTGATCTGTGTAGTGAGACCTTGTAGACCCTGTACTCAGTACACAAAAAAATAAAATTGAATCTTTTAATAATTTTATTTATTTCTTGCAATAATAGAAGATATGAAAATTTTCATTATTTTTATTTTACTGAATAGGAAACAAGGGTTTAAGAAGGCATTTTTTCTGTGGGGTGGAGTAGCGCACACTTGTAATTCCAGAAATTAGGAGGCTCAGGTAGGAGGACGTCTGCAAGTTTGAGGCCTGCCTGGGCTACATAGTGAACTCAATGAAGGGCAGCCTGAATTACACAGAAAGACCCTGCCCTAAATAAATAAATAAATAAATAAATAAATAAATAAATATTTTAAAATGCTACTTTTCCCAACATCACAAATATATTAAGTTACAGAGCCAGGATTTAGAACCAACTGGGGCACTCTAGGAACCCTGCTGTCATATTACTACCTCCTGAAAGGAGTAACTTTTCTTTCACAGCCTATGGCAAATGAAAACTTTGCCTTATGGCTAGGAAAATGAAGCACTCATGAAAGAGACAAGAATGATTTGCTATCAGAAAGATACTATAGAGAAAAATTTTAACAAGGTAAATAAGCTTTAAAATTCTGGATCTCTTAAAAGTAAATTTTTCCAGGGCTGACAGTAGAACTCAGTGGCACGGTGTGGTATCTAGCATGTACACGATCCTAGGTTTCAGGCCTAACATTATAAGAGCAAATCATGCCCAAATCAGTCATATTTCAAGATAATACTGATTCTACCTATCATTTTCTTCCAGCAAAGATTACAACAATATGAATGTATATTAATGCCTAAAAAACATAGGTATCAGTTCTCTTAATTACAGTGGACTTTTTAAGAGTACAGGCATAAATGAAAGAGTGTAGCTTGATCCACAGAACCATACCTTTGGAGCAATCTGGAAAGGACACTAAATTTCATTAGTTTATAAAACTGTACAAAATTTTAACTCACCCATGAATGTAACAGATGGAGAATGTTAGACAAGTTAAAGAATATAATTCTGTTTCCCATCCATTTTCCTGAAGAGAACATAATTTTGTTCTTTATGTCTGAATATTATTCTATAATGTATGTATACAACATTTTAAAAAACATTTTCTTTATCTTCTCTCACTTTGTAGGTTATCCCTTCAGTTGATTATTGTCTTTGTCATACAGAAATCTTTTAGTTTGATGTAGTCTTGCTTGTTGTTTCCCCTATCTTTTCTTCCAGCACTTTCAAATATTCCTATTTCAAATCTAAATCTTTAGTTCATTTTGATTTTTGTATAAGGTAAGAGATACAAATCTAGTCTCTCTTTTCCATGTACAAATAGACAGTTTTCCAAGAACTATGTTAGAGGCTGTCTTTTCATCAATGTATATTTTTTTGTCCCTTTGTCAAGCATCTGATGGCTGTAGTTTTGTGGGGCTTTTTGTGTGTGTGTCCTTCTGTTCTATTCTATTCTATTCTATTCTATTCTATTCTATTCTATTCTATTCTATTCTATTCTATTCTATTCTATTCTATTCTATTCTACTCTACTCTACTCTACTCTATTCTATTGGTGTACATGTCTATTTTTGTGCCAGTACCATGGTATTTTGTCACTTGGCCTTTGTAGTATAGTATTATTTTATTTTTTTAACTTTATTGATCTATGTTATGGCTGGCTCAGCCTGCTCTGGGGGTGAGGCTGGCACAGCATGTGGTGCCAGGGATTGAACCACAGTCCCTGTGGTTGCCTAACCTTACCTAAGCAGGCACTTTAGACCACTGAGCTATCTCTCTGGCTCTGCAGTATAATTTAAAATCAGGTATTGTTATGTCTGCAGCCTCATTCTTTTTGCTTAAGACTATTCTGTATGAATTACAGAATTTTTAAAAGTTAATTCTTAGGTATTTTTAAGCTATTGCAAATGGAATTTTTTATATCTTTACTAGCTAGTTTACTATAGCTATGCAATAATTTGTGAATGTTGATTTTATATTATATACTAATTTTTTATATTTAAGTGTTGACTAGACCATTATTAAACTAAAAATATCAATATAGAATTTCAAAGTTCAAAATTTATGATATACTTATAAAGACATTTAAAGTAACTTTTCTTTCCCTCACAAATACCTAGGAATGACGTTTACATGTTCATATTGTCAGATATCTACTTAAAAAGAGCCTTGCATACAGAAGTCAAGTTAGTCTCTGGCATCTGTGACATCTGTGACATGTCAACTTCAGTAAGAACTTCCTAGCAAATCAGTAGGGCTCTGGGTGTATTGTAAATGATTGACATGTAGGTGGCAAACTTAAGAGGGAAGACTCATGCAGGATGTGGGTGGCACTAACCAACAGGTTTGTAGTCTTTTTTTTTTTTTTTTTCTTTTTTGTGTATTTGGTACAGGGTCTCACTATGCAGCTTGCACTCGTAACGACCCTCTTGTTTTAGCTTCCCCCATGCTGGGATTACAGGTGTGTGCCACCATACCCAGACTTGTTCACCCAGCTCAGCGCAACTTAGGGATCAAACCCTGGTCCTTGTGCTTGCTAAAGTAGGCGATTAGTCCACTGAACTATCTTGACAGCCCAAGATAGCTTAATGGAATAGAAAGGGAAAGAGAGAAGAAGTCTTGATTCTTTTTTTTCTGAAGAGCCCTGATCTTTGCCATTGCCTTTGGATGCTGTTCTCTAATTCCTTCAGGCCTCCAGAGTCTTGCACTGGTGACACATAGGCTTGCACTGGTGACAAGGCAGTGAATTTTCAGGCCTTGGGCTTCAGGCTATTACTGGTCCCGTGACTCTCTTGCATGCAGAGAGCATTTTGGATTCTTCCACCTCTGATGCTATAAAAGACTCCTGGGATTCTTCCCCTTCAGATCCTATAAGTCAGTGGTAGCAAACCTGTGGCACACATGTTACTGTATTTTTCTTCTAAGACAAAAGATGTTAATGTAGTGTTTTCTTCTAAACTATAACTTCAGTATTCAGGTTTAACTGCAGTGTTGGTACTTTGCAATGGAGGGGGTGGGTTATAATTGAATACTCAGTCTCCAAAATGTTCACCATCTTTTTTTTTTTTTTTTTTTCGTGTGTGTGTGTGTGGCTGGCTCAGCCCACCCTTGGGAGCAGGACTGGTGCAGCATATGGTGCTGGGGATCAAAGCACAGCCCCTGTGTGCGTGCCTAAGCTTGCCTAAGCAGGTACTTTAGACCGATGAGCTATCTCACCAGCCTCATGTTTACCATCTTTGCTAACCTCATAAATTCTGTGTGTAATCATATATATGCTTCATGTTGATTCTGTCTTCTAGTGAACTCTAATAGAGCATCTCCTTCTCTTCCCCAGGAGTTGGGTCAACCCTAGGGTGTCATATATTTGTTGCCAATGAGAAGTGAAGGCACATTCTGCTTGGGGTAAAGAGCTTCTGAAAAAGTTTTCTTTGTTTTTTATAACAGAATGAAAGTGGGACTTCCTGCAGCCAGAATTTCTTAATACATAGCGACTGGGCTCTTCATACTTTCTTGGAATTATAGTGCCAGGCAGATTCTTAAGAAAGCCAAGAAAACCAAACAGATCCAAACCAGGGGTTATATTGAATAGCTCAAATTCATCATCCCTAGAACTCTTATTCTTCCATATCATTTGTTCTGTAAGGTAATAAATGTTTCTATTAATTATGTGTTTTAAAGTAATCTATTTTTTGCAGCTGGAAAAGATATGAAATGGCATGATAGTTATATAAAAGATCTACTTTTACTAGTGAACATGCTATAACTAAGTAGGATGCAAAATAAAACTGATTTTTGACGAGGCTCCATGTTAGTCAAAAAGGTAAATTATATAGTTTATACAATAATCCCAAACACTGAGTTGAAGAACTATACTTTAAAAACTTATGTTATATTGACATAAACCAGTGTAATGGTTAAAAGAAAGCATGAGCTCGGGAATGAGATGAATTGGACGTGAGCCTCAGTCCTGCCCTTCATTGGCATAGGCCACGTTGAGATCAATGTGCTTCTCTTTCCCCTGTGAGCTGGTCACAGTTATAGCTCTGTATTGATTTGGAACAGTTCCTGCACACACAGGATTTAGAACATGTTAGTTGAGATTATTATTTTGAGAAAAGGTCTTCCTATATAATTTAGGCTGGCCTTGAACTCACAGCAATCCTACCTCAGCCTCCCAAGTGCTAGGAATATAAGCCTCTGCCACCATGCCTAGCTGGTGTGATTATTTTCTTTAAAATGTATAAAAATTCTATAACTGTGTGGATGGTTACTGTAGTAACCAGCTGTCACAGCACAAAACTAAGTTAATGTATAAAAAATTAAATTGAGCAGGCTGAGGATGTAGTTCAATGCTAGACCATATGCTTACCAAGCACAGGGCCCTGAGTTTGATACCCAGAAATACACATATCCATATGAATTAAACTACTCAATAGAAATATGACAGATTAACTTGCTATCAGTGCTCTTGATAAGTTTTCTTTCAAAAATGTCCTTTTAAAATTATCAGAAGATTTAGCAACCCCACTTGGCTTTCAAGAGAATCACTATTATTTGCACCCATTAAAAACTGGACATCTTCAAATCAAATAATTCTCCAATGAAATTATACAGAATACATGACTATTCTTAAATTTGATTCCTTTGCTAGTTCTAAGAATAAGGTACAATATTTTGAATACTCACCTTATACAATTTTTAAAAATTACATATTTGGAAAATAGGAATACTTAAAACTAAGTTTAAAACTAAAAGTAGAAACTTTAAAAAATTATGTACTTGGAAAATAAATATGCAACAACAATCACACAACAGCATAAGGACTTGCATACCTATCTTCATTTTTGGTTTCCAAAGGAGGGGCAGGGCCCCTGGATTGACCAAGGGGGTCAAACGCAGAACCTGAGACACAATTCAAAAGTTCATATTTAATTTGCAACCAAACACAAGTGAAGAAAATACAGAAACATGAAGTCCTATATGAGGAATTTACCTACTTATTAAATGGTCTAATTACTGATTCATTAAATGTATATATTATATGTATAAATGTATATGTATGTATAAATGTATATATCTTTATGTATTATAGCTACATAAAGATTACGTAAATCAAGAAATTGGCAAAACTTTTTAACATGCTTTTATGAAACTATGGAAATAAAACTTGTGGGTTAGCATGTTAAAACAAAAATCAGGAACACTATATTATTTTCTCTCTCTTGCAGTGATCTACATCAACTTTAAAATCATCAATTATGTAAATATAACTTGGTATTGGCTTTCTAATTACTGTTATTGGTAAAGTAACATTTTATCACAATTGTTTTTAATCATATTTAACTTTTGTATATCTATAGTATTTTTACCTTTCATTTCTAAATATAACTTACATAAAATAAAATAGAAACACTTTAAGAATGCAGTTCAACACATTTCAACAAATTATATAGCACTTGTAACCATCATCCCTGGGGAACAATTTCATCAACCCTTTCCTATCTTTTCTTTAAGACACAGTCTCACCCTATAGTTCAGGCTGGCCTTGAACTCACTAACTCATGGTAATCCTCCTTCCTCAGTCTATCAACTGCTGAGATTACAGGTGTGTATCACACTGCCCAGCTCCTTTTACTTTCTTAATGGTACCTAAAATAATGTTCAATTATAATTAATGTCATTTTAAATTTTATTTAATATTGTAATGATACTTATATAACTTACAATTTGTATACAGTAAAAATTTAAGAGATCTGAGAAAAACAACTGGTAGAAATTGCATAACAAACCTCTCAAAGCTGCTTTGGTAAACCCAGCTGCTCTCACTGCTGTCATGGGTCTAGTAACTCCATCCTTCAAAGAAAAGGAATCATTTAGAAATATTTTTAAATAAGATTGACCATGGCATATGAGATACATCTTAAAACAGCCCTAAGTTTTAATACTTATTTTAAAATCACTATCCACTTACTCCTTTCTTTTGCCTCCTATATATCAGTCCTATCTCTACTTTCTCTTTCTGCTATAAAACTTAATTCCTTGGCCCAACAGGATTGCTCTCAGTTAAAAATTTAAAAAGCACAAATTATTAAGTAGGTGCCCTTCAGTTTTAGCTGTTTAGGAGTATGTCTATGAAAAAAACCACAGAAATTGCTGGTAGCACTGGAAGAAAAGCAAGTTCTAATACAACACATAAACACACTATTAATTTTCTGTCCACTCCGTAATGGAATTTATCTGGAGACCTGAGGGCATCCAAGGAAAGAATGCCTACAAATATTTAGAACAGCCCAAACTGTAGCCCACAAATTAAAAAATCTTAATCAGTATAAAAGTAATATTTTATTTAACATTTTAAAATATAAAGTGGGAAAAGATTTGATAATACATTCTAAGTCATAAGAAAGGCACAAAATCAGAATGTGACAGAGTTACCTGGATAGCTCCTGTCATTGGTCTTCCCATTGATGATACCAATGATGTCTTGGACTAGCAAACAGAAAAGTAAGTCAAAAAGATACCTAAAAATAGCCACTTTTAATTTTATAAATATTTTCTTCATAATTGTTTTCTTCATTATAACATTGAATAAGTCATTAGATAATTTTTCTTATTTATCACTTGAGGATATGGGATCAAACTCTAAAACACAAGGAGGTGAACTATAACTCACACCCTTTAAATAAAGGTCTGTTGGAATCCACTTCCACACCATCTGGCTACTCTTAATGTTACAAATGCAGAGATGGATGGACAGAAAGACCATTGGACCTGCACTGCCTCAGACACTGACCTTTCACAGCAAAAGCCGGCTGACAGCATCAAAATCAAGTTTATGAGTAACCATACACTTGGGCCAATTAATAAAAGCCTGATTCCCATGACACACTTGGTTGTGTAGTACAGAAGGCTGAGGCTTCATTCACACAAAGGACACTGTGGAAGCAAGTGCCTAGGGCTCTAAGTTCTCAAGTCATTTTTTACCTCTTAGAAAATTTTACCATAAGGACAAGGAAATGCTGCTCTATCTCATTCTCTCGCTTTTCTATAATGCCTCTTATTTTATATAAGCAAAACCATCCAAAATGCAGATAATTTGGGTCAATATTTAAAGGCTTACTATTTTTATAGTGTTTTTTTTTTTTTTTTTTTTTTTGTCTTTTTGAGGCAGGGCCTTGCTATGCAGTTCAGGCTGGCTTTTTATAGCGTTTTAGAGAGTTAGGTTTCCTCCAAAGGTCAGTTAAGGCAAAACCCAAATAGATGCCTCTGAAATACTTCAGTTTTATTTCTTCAATTATCAACTGTTTTTTAACAATTATAAACACTATTACATTTAAATAACATTTAGATTCACGTAAATATATGAATGGACAACATATAAGACTTGGTTATATTACGCAAAAAATAAGCAGAAGTCAATCAACAAACACAAAGTTCACTAATGGGAAAGGGCAATAAAATATTTCTGATATACTTGCAAATCAAGACTAAAATTGTCCAAAGGCATTAAACAAATGACTTTTTAAATTTATCTAAAAGGAGAAGTCTACCTGGATTACAAACTAAAAAATAGCCCAAATCATTTAGATTGCCTAATGTGAGTTAATATGTAAGAAAATGCATCTTAATATTTTCAGCTTACAAAAACCTACCCCATATCCAGTAGCTATAGGTCTAGTAACTGCTGTGCCTGGTATTTTAGCAGTTATCTCGAGAAAGAAAAAGAACATAGTTAACAGAATCCAGACTAAGGTATATTATAGAAAGTTGGAAAAGAAATAAAAAACATAGTCTTATCAATAAATCGATTTTATATAATATTTATTTCAGAACCTTTGTTTGTTTATTCACTCGGCTCAGCACACCCCAAGGGCAGGGCTGGCGCAACATGTGGTGCCAGGGATCGAACCTCAGTCCCTGAAGCCGCCCAAGCTTTCCCAAGCAGGGGCTTTAGACCACTGAGCCATCCTGCCGGGCCCCTATATAATATTTAGAATGAGTTCTTCTAAGGTACCTTCAACATTAGGGAGCTCGGCTACTTGACAAATTGAAAACGTGACTCGATTTCAATTCATTTTAAAGGAGACAGGGACTGTAGGCTGGCCTGAGCTGTCAATAAGAGCCTGTTTTATGCCTGCATAGAGTATTTGTATTTCTCTCTTCCAGGAACCTGTTCATTCTGAATGTATGGCTAAGAAAACAGGGAATGGCTTCTGAGAGGCTCAAAAGAAATGAGCACAAGAGTTGTGTGAATCCTCCAGAATTTAGCTTGTAATCTCAAAAGGCCATATCCTAAGGTTGAAAGATAAATAGAAGTGTACCATCTTCCATATAAGTTGAAGTCCAATTTGAGTGGATTAAGGTGATCAGAGAATCTTAGTGCTATTAGGACCATAAATAAAAGCAAATCCTCCACAGTGAAAACTAAGATCTTTGAGTGGTATGCTAGCCAACAAAACTTCCTGTGGGAACGGAAACACTGTCTTTTCTGACAAGAGAGCCAATGATCACAGACAGAGCTATTGGGCATTTGAAATGGGGCTAGTGAAACAAGGACCTGAATTGTATGTGTTTTAAAAATAAAAAAGTAAACAAACAAATAAACATTAGAAATGATACAGAATTTCACTAAACAGAATAACAGGAATTCAATAAAGGTTGTTATTTAATGCTTTCTTCAAGTTAGTTATTTAGATTACCAAATAGAAGCATGAAAAATTAGTAAAAAAAAGTTGTAAGAAATTAAAAAGGAGAAGAAAAAACAATTAAGCACTGACTGCTCCTTTCAACAGACCAGCAGCAATCAGTAGTACAATTATTCACACTATCATATATATATATATGTGTGTGTGTGTGTGTCTTCCTTCTTTTGTTTGTCCTTTTCCTCATCCTAGTTTTCCCTTCCCTCTCAACAGATTCTTTCCCTTTCACAGTATACATTGTACTTTTCAGATACGAATTTTAAATTTTATATAATTTAAATATAAATACCTACATGTGGCAGTTGGCTGTAATACTGGACAGCACAGGCATAGAATAATAAATTACCTCTATATAATTTTTCGCTTACAGTGTCTGGCATTCAATCAAAACGACCAGATAGGGAGTGGGGATGTGGGTCCTTGGTAGAGCTTGGATTCTTAGCACAACAACAAACAAAAATAACGAACAACAAAAAGCAACAGTAACAAAAACCACAAGCCATACAGGAGGGTAAGACATCCAAACTAAAAAAAATCAAGAATGACAAACAAAGGGAAAGAAATCCAGATCTTTTGTACATGATTTCTTAGGTGACTATTATACATATTCTTATAACATATGTGTCCTGTATTGTATTATTCCTTTGCAAAATCCCAACTTACAGCACATAGTAAATGCTTAATAGTGATAACTAAACTATCAGTCTAAAAAATGATACAACATGGGTTAGACCAGAAGAAGGGAGTTAATTATGAAGTTATTACATTAATTCCAGAGAGACAGTCTGCTGGCCTGTTCTATAATGACAGTAGGGGAATATATTTAGAAAGAGGAAGAGAGGGAAGCACTTGAGAGATCTTTAAAAAGAGGAGAAGTTAGGGCAAATACAAATATTTTGGTAATGAAGTCTAGGATATAGGACCAAAAGCATAGCAATAACAGCAAAAGAAAACAGACAAGTACAACTATATAAAATTACAAACAGTTGTGCACCTAAGAACACAACCAACAACTTCAAAATGCAACTTACAGAATGGGAGAAAATACTGCAAATCATATATCTCAAAAGACACTGATTCTAGAATACATAAAGACCTCCTACAACTTAACATAAATAGGCTAGTGACAAATAACAAATGTCCAGTGAAAATGAGCTGACAGACAATATGTGTGCACATAAACAGAAACCTTAAAAAGGAGAAAATCCTGTAGCATGGTATAACATAGATACAACCTGAAGAAATTATACTAAGTGGAGTATGTCAGCTACAGAGATAAATAGTTCCATGATTACACTTAAGAAAGGAATTGAGGTGTCAAGTTCAAAGACAACAGAATGGTGGTTACTGTGCACTGAGATGCGTAGAGATCACGAGCTACTCTTCAGTGAGTACAGAGCTTTCAGATTACAAGATGGAAATGTTCTGAAGATCTGCTTCACAGCAGTGTGGATGTACTTAACACTTACATGGGCTGATACTTAAAAGTGCTTAAAATGGTAAACTATATGTGTCATTTTTGCAATAATTTTTTCCAATTTCACTTACAGGAGGTCTTCTGCCATGACTAGTTCTTACTGCTTGCTGAAAACCCATATCATTCTCCAATTCCTAAAATGAAAAAACAAATTCTACTTTAAAATCCAGTGAGAATTTGAAAAAAAGTTTAAATACATCTGTTTGGTATTGAAGATCCTCTATAGTTCATCTTACCTCAAATGCTGGTTTCTGAGTTGGAACTCAAGTATTCTTGTTCTCAGATCTATCCCCAAAACATCAAGGCTCCTTTTTGCCCAAGGAGGAAGAGAACTGACTATGTTGATCAATTGAAAGGGATTTCTATGATTAGTGTTCAATGGGTGGTATCATAACACAGGATTAAAAGATAAAAGTTTACAAGGATATGGCCTTCTCTTTTTTCCTGGTAGCTAGCTTTATATTTTTTTCCAACAAAAAAAACCTGATTTATATTTCTCCTTACACCTACAGACTTTTCTCCTCTCTTTTCCCATGTGCTGAGGCTTACCTGAAAAACCTGTAGGACAGAAAAGGCCATATTCTCTATAAGAAAGGAAGAAAACACTTCCTTTTGTCCATCTCTACTTCTCAAGCAAAAAAATCCTTTTCATCTCACTACAGAGGTAGAATGTGAGACAGAGTGAAACTAATGTAGGCAAATAGAATGCCTGCTAAGTTCTAATTTTTAAAAATTAAAAAAAAAAAAAAGGATGCAATGACTAGGTGTACCTGCTCCCCAAAGGATTAATACCATAATTGATATCACATGGTCCAGTCCAGTAAATTCCAGACAGGCCTGAGGTCACCTACCTGGAGCAAAGAATCTGTACTCAATCTTTCCCCAAAATGGCTTTGTCTTCTATGTTATGTGACCTGCTTGACTATTAGATCAGTATTAGCTAAGCAGCTACACCCATAATCTTACTGATTGATTACAGTTTGATCCATGTTATACTCATCTCATGATACTTTTTAACCACTCTGTAATTTTGCTCTTATGCAACATTTTTAGAGAAGTGGCCTTGGTGACAACCAACATTCTTTTATTTTAATTTTTAAAATTTTTAATTTAATTAATTTATATTTGGTACAAGGGCTCACTACACAGCTTGGACTCATAGTGATCGCCCTGTCTCAGCTTCCCCAGTGCTGGGATTACAGGTGTGTGCCACCATAGCTGGTTTCAGTGGCTGGCTCGGCACACCTGAGATTCTGTAGCCACCATAGTATGCAATATCAGGGATCAAACCTAGGTCCTTGCACTTTCAAGGCATGTGCTTAGATCGCCGAGCTATCTCCCTATCCCGGTAACCAATTTTTAAGTTCCATCTTATCTCTCAGGAGCTATTACTCAATAAGTCTTTCCTATTCTTAACCTCCACTCTTCCTTAGATTTTGGGGGACACAAACTCTGCATATCTGACATCTAGCAGTTGGGAGTTGTATTTTACCCTGCCAAAGTCTCAGCTGAAGTGTAAGTTATGTAGCTTTGATAATTCTTGTTCTATGCAGTAATATATTTCCCCTCCAGAAATTAAAGGACCATTAGTCAGGGCAATGAAATAATTTCTGCTGGGTTTCTGAGATCAAAGGTTGCTCTCTAAAAGGCATCCAATCTTGCAGTTAATCGTGTACTCAGCCTTCATTTCCTACATCCAGTATACACACTCTGACCCTAACTCTCCAGACACATACTAAGTGCAGTGCTCACATTTTCTTGCATCTACTTTCCAAAAAGTATGCTTCTGCTATGTGTGGGGATATAATTTGATATGCTGATATGTTTGATACTTATCTTAGTTACTTATTTCTTGTTACAGAGACAAAATATCAACACCCAAAGTTCAAGGAGGAAAGGTTTGTTTAGCTCACAGTTTATAGAGGTTACAGTCTATAATCAACTGGGTCTAAGGCAGGTTGGCATGGCAGAGGCACAACAAAAGAAAGAGTTCATGGCAGGCTGAAGGCAGGCAGCAAGGAAGGACAACTGACACCAACAGCAGACCCTTTCTGTCTTTTATATTATATTACTTAGGGCATGTAGCACTTAACCCTAGTGTCACACTGTGAATCAAACTCAGCATCATGTCCTTTATCCTAGCAGCACACATCCTTAATCCCACCATCACAGATTCTACATGCAGCCATCTTTGCAAAGCCTCATCACAAGAGTTGAGGCTTAGAATAGAAACACCTAGACATAAGCCATATCAATACCTTGGAAGTTCATATGCTAGAGGTTTGGTCCTCAGTGTTAAGGGTGGGCAACACTTAAGAATTGGGAGTACCAGGAGGTAATTAGGTCACTGAGGGCTCTTTTCTTTGATAGCAGTACTGCTGGTGTTGCTGCGTTACTTGTTGAGAGAATGAGTTATTAAAGAAGACCATATCTGGTCCCTCTGCACTCTCTGGCTCCCTGTCTCACCATGTGATTTGTTTCTCTCATAGGAATCCCCCCATGGTGTCACTGACCATGTGGGGACACACTCATCAGAGGACGAACAGATGGAGTGGCTCAATTATGTTCTGTTAGCCTTCTAAACTGTGACTATAATAAATGTCTTTTACTTAGGCATTATACACCTCAAGTATGTTGTTACAGCAATAAGGAATGGACTAAACACCTGTGAAGCATTACAAAATAAACTATAGATATAAAATAATCACTATCAAGTTTGTAAAGTCTATAGACAGTGAAAACAAAAAGTTCAAATTACTAGGATGCTAAATCAGTGTATTTTAAATATGACTATTATACACAAGATGACTTTAAATTTTACTTTATGTTTTATGTGAACTACACAAAATTTAAAAAGTATAAAATTCTCAGCAAAAAAAAAAACACAGGGAAGTTTCATTTGAAGTATAAAGTCAAAGACAACCTTGAGGATAATTAACTATATACTACTTTCACTTTTGCAAATCTTCTGCAAAAGGCTGTCTTTTCAGACTTCTAAGCAATTAGTAAAATTTCATTAATCAGCTCAATCAATGATAATTAAGAAATGAACTAAAAAGTATAGCCAATAAATTATCTCATTACAAACTTCAAACATAACTTTCTGTAACTTTTTCCTCATGTCTTAACTAACAAATCCCAAATTCTATGAATATCTAGATGCAATAGTTTCAAGTGATTAGATCCTACATGGAACACATTATTACAGCTAATTAAAATAAAAGAAAATGGAGTATAAACCATATAGTTTATTTTTGGGTCTGATACCTTGTGTACTACTTTAAAGTAAATCATAAAGTCACATTGTGACAACCTGAGATGGTAGGATATTTCTTTAGTGTTTTAAAAATGATCTTAGTGACCCATTAATTTCAACCTGAGACTCTATCCTAAAAATGTTTGATCAAAATACAGAAATTATGCAAGCAGAAATTGTTTATTGCAATGTTATTTACAATTATAGAAAGCTATGAAAAAAACCCATGATGAGAAAATACTTCTAACTGACTGTAATTTTCAGTATTATGCAGCCATTGCATCACACTTATCTAAGTTTTAGTATCATAAGACATCATTTATGATATAATTGAATGCAAAAAAGTAAACAGAAAAGTAAATACTACTTTGATCCTAAATATGATAAAAAAAAGAAAAGTATAGAAATCGATAAAAGATAAAATGGTAATAGTTATTCTTGAGTGATGGCAGGCTTATTTTTAATAGTAAGCATGTATTAATTTTATAACAGGGAAAACAAGAGAGTTTCAATGGTATATTAGTCTTTATCTCATCAGTAGTACAAAGTACCTGACTCCCACAACTTCAAGGACTAGAGATTTATTTTGGTTCATGTTTTAGAAGTTTCAGTCCATGGTTAGCTGGCTCCAAGGCAGAATATCCTGATGGAAGGGTTTAGTGGAGCAAAGCTGCTGAATGCCTGATACCAGGAAGTAGAAGAGGGGAACAATGCCAGAGAGAAAGAGTCTGAAAATCCAGATATGGTACCCAAGACCACACCTCTATGACCCAGCCAGACATACCCAGAAATGTGTTCCAACGATCCCCTGGCTGGCTCCCAAGCCAATCAAGTTGCCCCAATCGGGGTCTACAGTGTGGTAGCCGCTGTTTTCTGGGCTCCAGGATGCCACCCAAAGACATCAAGAAAAAGAAAGATGCTGGAAAGTCATCCAAGAAAGGCAAAGATCCAGCAAAAAAATCTGGGAGCAACACCAAAAAGGAGTGGTACAAAGGCAAAGTTCAGAACAAGCTCAACAACCTGGGTCTATTTGATAAAGCTATTCACGACAAACTGTAAGAAAGTTCCGAACTGCAAACTTATAACGCCTGCTGTGGTCTTTAAGAAACTAAAGATCCACGGGTCACTGGTCAGAGTAGCCCTTCAGGAGTTCCTTAGTAAAGGGCTTATCAAGCTGGTCTCAAAGCAGAAAACTCAAGTTATTTATATCAGAAATACCAACAGTGGAGATGCCTCTGCTGCTGGTGAAGATACATGATGAATAGGTTCACGTGGGTGTACATTTGGAAAAAATAAAATTTTGTTACTAAAAAAATGTTACCACAATCAAGCTTATCCATCATACATGGTTTTATTAATTAATGCTAACTTCAGAAAATGCTTGTTATAGCGCAAATTTTCGAAAGAAGTGTACATAATCATATCAGTATACACTGTTTGTATGCAAGAGGGACCTACCTACGAATATTAACAGACAAGGGGATACAGAAAAATATCAGGTTACACATTCAGTGTACATGATTGCTGCATGACACAATGTCATTTAATTTCTATTTTCTTGAAATGTTCCACACATTTGAAATTTTCTGTTAATTGGTACCACCTAGATTTTTATTTTATATAAAGTGAATGGTTTCTACTTTCTTATTTCCTTTACAGGCCTCAAATATATAGATCACTGCTTTACTCCAAAGACTTTACTTCAAAAACTACTAAAAGCCATATGAAAAACTCTAGAACAGAATTTTCTAAAGTTCTACCTGTGCTGTAATATCCTGTAACTCAGAGGTGTCCCAAATTTCCTGGTCAAGGAGATTATGCGACCTCAGAGGCAAGGGATGAATGAACTGCAGTGCATCTAAGGAGAGTCATCCAGAGAAAAACATTCTCTCAGGCTTTCACAGAAAGCAAAATGGCCAAGCAATGGCCGTGACTCATCCCGAAGGCTGACACTAACAACAGTTCTACAAAGTACTGTCTATGGT
>PVJA010026946.1:0-29109 GCA_004027025.1 Myocastor coypus | reverse complement strand
TTTTAGTACTGATGGGATTATGGGTGGAAATACTTCTGGGATTATGGGTGTAGCCTAGGGCAGGAGCTAAGGCGGAGAGCCTGAATGTAATATAAAGAGAGGCAGAGAGACAGACTGGAGCTCTAGCTGTTGCTGTTGCTCTGCTGCCGTGTTGGTTGGCTACCTCTGCCACCATTTTGCTGCTGTTCTGTCGCCATGAACTGGATGCTCTCCGCCCTGCTCCACTCAGCCTTGGGCCAGCCGAATATGGACTGAAACCTCTATGAACTGTGAGCTAAATAAGCCTTTCTTTCCTTCATTTTGAGTGTTGGGTATTTGTCCCAGCAACGAGTAAAAAGTAACTAAAACAATAGTGAACGACTGTCACCCATCCTGGGATAGCACTCATGACTTCTTTCTGCCCTCCTCTTTCATGTACGGGGTAAGTCTCCTTACAAAGTGAGGACCTTGGTCCCTGCTGAGTCACGTAGTTTGTTAACTTCTAAACTTAAGTTGAAGCAATGAGCAGCATCCTAGACTGGCAAGGGCATGTTCTGTACACCCCAGGATGTGGAATTGCTAAGTCAGTTAAGTGTCTAGACTTCTCAAACTGACACAATCTATCAGCTCTAATTTGAGTATTAAATATATTTTATCTCTGTGTACAGTTGATCCAGGAAGATTGAGATTCTTTTATAAAGAAAAATATTTTCCTTTCTATTTTCAGAAGTTTTCACGTTCATATTTCAAGGAGTAGATATACTTATGTATGCACTTTACCTATTTCTATAAAAAACAAAATAATACAAATCAAACCTATGGCTGACCCTTGCCTTAAAATAATTTGCAATACAGACAAATGCAAGTAGGTAGATTTTCTATGCCTGGAATTTTTTAGATAGATGTATTCCTGAATTTAGTACTTTAAAGTTCACTCTGCTTTAATCATGTACTAATAAACAAAATGTAAAAATTTGGAGATTGATTTTTTTGTCACCTCCGTATGTCGTGAGGAAGCTGTCTTTGAATGATGTGGTACAGCGCCTCACTATGCAGCTCAGATTCACAGTGATTCTCCTATTTTCTGCCTCCCAAGTGCTGAGATTACAGGAGTGCATCCTCGTGGCTGGTCTCAATGAACAGCTCAGCACACCTGGGCAAGGGGGCCAGACAGGGATCAAACCTCAGTCCCTGCGCTTGCCTAAGCAGGTTCTAAGTCCACTGAGCTATCTCCCTGGCCCACAAGCTGTATTAATTAATTAATTAATTTATTTATTTAATTATTTAATTATTTATTTTTAATGAGGAAGAAATATCAATGCGACAGTTTCTAAACAGGCTAGTAGAACAGTTACAATAATTAATACATTGCATGTTGTTGTCTTCGCAGTATTTAGAGTACAAGATGCAGACTTGATATATTTGTAGTAATAGTGTACAAATCTTTATTAGTACAAATCTTTCTCATTCAACTAACAGAAAGTAGCTATATATCTATCCTATTTTTTCACTATGAAATGGTCTGTCATTTCTATCTCCTTTTTGTTTTATTTTTCAGAGATGGGTGTTCTATTGTCATTCAAATATTGCAGATGCATGAACTTAGCAAAATAACCCAAGGTAGTCCAATAGTTACAATATTAGCGGGTTATCAGCAGAACTGGCAATGTCAGAAGTTGTTGAACTGAGCCTTTTACATTTGTGGTAGCCAAATCTTGGAAACAAGCAAAATGGCCATCACCTGAGCAATGAATGAAAAAGATGTGGTGTTCTTAAACAGTGGAGTATTACTCAGCTATAAAGAATAATAGACTCATATATAAGTGGATGCAACTTGGAGATATAAGTGAAATAAACCAGCCTCACATGTGCAAATATCATACAGTCTCCAAGTGTAAGAACTCAAAAGAATAAATAAAAATGGAGAGGTATAACACAGTTAAATGGACAGTGAGTACTTAAGGATTAAACAATGAAGAGACAGCAAGCAGAAAAGTTAGGAAACATGGCAGAGGCAAAACCATACATTTATATGCACACCATGGTTAAGACAATGGCCCTAGAATCTCCAGCAGGTTTTTTTGTATTTAAAATGTTACCTTTTTGGGGCCAGTGAGATGGCTCAGCAGTCTACAGTGCCTTCTTAGGCAAGATTAGGCAACTGCAGGGACCACAGTTCGATCCCTGGTACCTCATGCTGCACCAGTCCCATCTCCAGGGCAGGCTGAGCTGGTAATAATATTATAAAAACACCAAAAATAAATAAAATATTACCTTTTTGGTAATTGGAAAAAAGTCCAAAGCTTAAATTTCTATAGAATTTGGAGTGGTCATACTACACAAAAAACTAGACTTCTAAATATAGGGCTATATTCTATTGAAACATTGAGCCATTTCTACTGTAATACTTTTATCACAGTAAGCAAAGAACCAGAATTCCAAATATAGAAATACATGCAGTTAAGAAACTAACATGTTTCTATCTCAATATTCCTAATATACTTGTCAGAATTGCACAGATGGTTTATTGTGGAAACTCTCTGACCATGAAGTTCCAGCTAACGCTACATAGGATAATTGTTGATTTGTTATTTCATAGAATTTCATGTGTCTTACTGCATTATTAATTCTAAAAAGAATGACAAAATGAATCTGAGATGATTTTTATGGTATAAATCCATCTGTTATCAAAACACTGTACGAAAAGTGCTTTTAATTTAGTAAATAAATGCCATAACATCATAAATTTCCATGTAAAAGGGGCACTGATATAATAATAAATCAATTGTAGATTAATTTATGGAATGGAATTTGAGTAGTATTGCCAAATAAATCCTCAAATTTAGATTTACAATGTGGTACTGCATGCATGAATCTCATCATTAAAAATAAAACAAATTGATATTTTTGCACTGGGTTAATCTAATTTCCACTGAAATTAATTTTAGGAAATAAAGTACAAGGTACTGCGCCTTGTATGAGTATATGAGAACTATTTAGAATATGTCTGGAGGGAATTAAACTTCTGATAATGTATGTTCTAGATTCAAATGCTTTGCTATAGAGTACATTCTTGTCAATTTCATTATTATGTACATAATTTCCAGGAGCTCATAAAACTAGAATTATGATTATGGCTACATCAGCACTTTTAAAAAGTGATGCCAGATGCTGTGAGAAGATCTGACCATTGCCTTGGCAGTATCTCCAGGATTGGTGACTGTGGGTGTCTTGAGAAGAAACTGATTTCTTTCCAAATTTCATGAGTTTCATAGCAGCTATGAGTCCATGCCCTGCATGCTTAATATAGTTACAATACATTAATAATACAATATTCTATATAATACTATATATTATGTACAGTATATACTAATAACTATCATATCTTATATAATATATATATATTATAATTAATAATTAAGTATATATTGTATATAATATATAAATACAATATTTCTCAACACATTAACAGTGTCTATCTAAATCAGTGCTTGCTCTTTAAATACTGTTAATTTATCTTATTATTTAGCTGATGTATTACACTGGCAGCATTTTTTTCCAGAAAACCGTACTTTTCATACTACTTCCTTCTTGATCTTTATATTGTCTGTTTTCCAGGGATTAAAATACTTAAACCTTATGAGTATAAAATAATGGCACAACATTTAAATTTTTATGTAAATGCTACTTTATCGACCCTTTCCATTTTGGGATCCTATGATTTCAATCTACCAGGATTCTTTCATTTATCATTAAACTTTTTTGTCTCTCTGCCAAAATATCAGCCTAAAATATGGTGCTAGGCATGGAAAGCATCCCAGAGTACTTCCGAACGTGGTTTGGATGTGACTTTGACTGAACAGCTTTATAGGAAAGTCTGAAATGCACCTGTGCTCATTGGACTTAAAGGTAACATTTGCAAAGTAAAAGTATAAATAATTTTCTCTCTGGTTCTTTATCAAGGAGCCTGAAATTCTATATTGATTTTGCTACAAGTGTGTTTCATGGCCTGTGATAGTAAATTGATTTGTGTTCCCTCCCTGGTACCCAACTTCACACACAGCCAGTTTAACTGACAACAAGCCTGCTCTGGAGACCCCGAGAACTATAGGCCTTGACTTAGGGATTTTCATCCCCTGTCATCTCAAATGTCATTGCAGAAACATTCATCACAAGTCTCTGTCACCAGACAAATAATGGGCTTCTGCTGAAATATACACACTTCCACTGCTTGCGTGACAGGTGTCTTCGTTGGCTACTTGAGATTATGGAGAAGTTCACACTTGTCAAATGCCAAATGGGGAAGACGCAAGCTTGCTGCTGAAATTGCACCGCGTTTCACACCGAGGCTGCCAGCTTAGGGAGGGATCACATGTAAATGAGAGTTTCCAAGACTGTGATGTCACTTTTAGTGGGGAAAAATGACCATCTTCTCTCTAGGAGTGCATTACTGTTGAAAATGGTTTTCATAGAAGGTGTTAAGGGTTTGGCACTGTACAGTTACACATAAGATCATTGAGATAATAATTACATGAAATGAGGAAGGGCCTCTCTTCCCATTTATGCCTCTGATCTCAAATGGAAAGGGAAAAGTCAGATACCACATCATAATAATCGATGAAGACGATAACATGAAATATATTATTATATCTAACCTTCTAACCTATTATGAAACTGTCTCATTGCTGTTGATTTCACATTAATATTAATAAATTTAAATGTAAAAAAAACAATACTGGTAAGCTTTCCATTGCTTTATAGTTCCATGTTGTAAATGCTAAAAGGATTGTATTAATTGAGCCAGACAACTTGAGCTGCCTGTATCACGTCTAGGGGTTAAAGATATCCTATGGTTCATTAAATGAGCAATGTGTTGCTAAGAATGAAGGATATAGGGTGAAACAGAGGCTCCCTGAAATCCTGACATCCTTCAGGGTCCCACACAGCTCTGGCTTCCTTTCTATTATGATAACAGCTCCTTCTGATCTGATTGTCTCATGGCCCCTCCCACCGTACCTCATGACATCTATATTCACATGAAGTGAACGTCCTAATTAATCTGTCGGATAAAGGTATTGTCTGCGGAATCAAATTATGAAAATGGGAGCTAATAGAGTTTTGTTTTTAAAGTTCATAAAACCTTATGTGTTATCCTTTGCTAACTGGACTTTGTCATGCCAACTAGTGATCGTGGCCACTACTCTGGCTTCTCTTCCGTCCACCTTGTCTTCATTCGACTTCCACTTTGGCCTGGGAATATGCTTCATCATTATTAACTACAGCCCAATTTTCCTTCTTTTTCTTAACAAATTGCTAATTAGTGTATTCTTAACATATGGCCGGAAACTCACCAGTTAAAGTTGAGGGTAAGAACACTTTCTATAAACTACAGTTTTGCTTTAGAAAGTAAACATTAATATTATAATTTGTAGATCATAATTTAACTCCAAGCCAAGGTCCCTAAAAGGGCATGATCTATTGTTCCAAAATTTTATAGAACTTCAAATCATACTAGTAAGTTGTAGACCAAAAATAAAATACTTTAAAAAAATTGGGACTTTCTTGTTAAAATTGTCTCCAACCTGAAGTACCCTTTTCATTCAGTGACCCCATTCTGGGATAAATGCTCATTAATTTGTCAGTTAATATGATAGTATTTGGCCTTGGCTCATCTTGCAGTGAGAAAGACCAATTTTCTGTACTTTAGCAGGGAATTAATAAATCATGTACTCTTAGAAGAGAACCCAGGCTTCCTAAATCCGACTATTGTAGACTGCCTGCCATTTAGCTTATAAAGCATATACAACTTTAATGAAGAAAGCTTTCTATATTCATGTTCAATAAGAAATTTATACTTGTGAAAAACAGAATACACTAGTACTCTACATTTTCAAGATTTTTTTGAGAATCTTGGAGGCTGGCCAAAGCATGATGTTTAAAGCTATCAATCTTTTCAGACAGTCCATTGAACAGTTCTTGTGCTTTAATATTATTGCTTTTTAGTAGTCTTATATATCACAAGAAGTATAAGTATTTGTGTATTTCTGTACTTGGAACTATTCAGTGAATTTTTAAAAAAAATACTAGCATTACTATTCATACCTACCAACTAGGATACTATAAAGAATGCAGTATTTTAAAACTTTTTCTTAGTTGAAATAAGTGGGAGCTGGCATCCATGTCAACAGAACAATATTTTGTAATGAATTGCTCAGGAAGGAGCAGTGAACTTATCTTTCTGGAATGTTTTCTACTTTTATTGTAAAATTAAGGTATATCTTATAAACGTAGATTATTTTGTCCATTTCCTCTCTGCACTGTCCAGATGTGCTAGTAAAGTAAATCAACTTACAGCTCAGTTAAAAATACTATTAGTAGCACTCTCAAGACTCTGGAGGAGTTTGAGTTTATTCTGTTCCCAAGAAACCTGACTGTATTTAAGCATGTGATTTCTATTTCAGGTGTACCCCTGATAGTGAAAACAGTCAGAGAAATAAGAGCGCAAGTGGACCTTATCTGAATCAGGTTCTCAGGGGTCACTGAGGAAAGGTCTGCATGACCTGGGCTCACACCTGTTGGACTGTATGTTATAGTTGGGTGATGGAAGCTCTCCTTGAGCAGATAAAGACATGGTCCACTAATAGCCAGAAATGCTCCAAGATGGAGTTAAGAGACAGGGGTTTTGTGGAAAGTGCTTAAACCTAAATCTAGACAAATGCAGAAAGCCCTAAGGTTTCACCTGAGATCCAGTGCTCATACAACACAATGTTATGCAATGCTCAGAAGTTGTTCTTTAAATATTATTGTTCTTTACAAAATGGGTTCATAGAAATGAACTTATGGGTTAGAATGCACATTTCTTGTTAGAAATGCAGCCACATGTAATAGACACACATAAATACATATTGTACAGAATGATGTCCTACAAAATGCTGCAAACCAGAATCCTCCATGGTTAAGGTGTAAAGTTAGTTACTGTGAAGCTATAGCTGATTTTTAGGAAAATATTTTATTTTCTTTTTTCTCTTTCCTTCTTTGTTTGTTTGTTTGTTTGTTTGTTTGTTTCTTTCTTTCTTTCTTTCTTTCTTTCTTCTTTTTTTTTAAAATTTCTGGGGAAGGGTCTACAGGGTGTTCATGACCTCACCTCACAGTAATCTGCCTGTTTTTCAGCTCCCAAAAGCTGGGATTATGGGTGTGTGCCATCACACCCAGCCTCAATTGAATCTTCAGTGCATCCTGGGGTAGGTGTCTGCATGGGATGCCTGGAGGTAGAACTCCCAGCACCTGCACCTGCTTGCATGCCCTTTCATCTGCTGAGGTATTTGGCTGGCCCCAAGATTTTACATTTCAAGGGACCAGCATTTCTACTGCCTTTAGAGTGGCTTGATGCTTCTTTTTTTCTTCTTCCTAATTAAAGCTAAACTAGCATGGAGTAAATTTCTAATGCTACAAATGTGAAGCAAGTAGAGTGAAATCAAGTTAGCAAATGATTGGATTTGGCTATGTAAGGGAAATCACTCAGAGAATAATAATAAAAAAAAAGTCCTGCTCCCAGAAATCCTAAGTAATTGATATCGGTGTAGCCTGAATTTGGGGGTTTGAAATGTGTGCTCTGTGATCTTAATCAAGGCTGTGATCCTTTGAGTGAAACACTGAGAGGCTTCACAGCTCATCGATTAGTGTGGACAGAAAGCAGCAGCATTCTCTCTCACCTGATTGATTTTGAAAGCAAAACGCTGTCATGGAGCATCCTAGTTTTGGAGTCTTCTGTGTTGTATAACAGTACTCATGGCTCTGAAATTCATCTTTCCTTCCTCACCGGTAGCAGCATGATGTAAGCATGAAAAACTGGTCACAAATTCAAAAAAAAAAAAAAAGATGGAAAATAATTTAAACATTAACTGCTCCTTTCAATAGACTATCAGAAACCAGCAGTAAAATGACCCAAGATATCCTGAGTATATAGACATATTTTTCTTTTCCCTTTCCTTATTTCTTTTCTCCTTTCCCTCATCCCAGCTGTTCCTTCACTTTGAACAGTTTCTTTCCCTTTTTACCGTATGCTTTGTACTTTTGAAACTTTATTATGCTTTCAAGTTCTTTCATTAGGGAGACAATACAATGTTTACACATGTGCATTTGGTTTATTTCACTTACGATTATGGTCTCTACTTGCGATTTTGCACGTTATCAAGTTCCAGTAGGATGATAAGAGGCATGGAGTGGGTTGATAGTTTCATGAATAACTCAACCCTGGCACAGAATAGAGCCTAACAAATAAAAAGGATTTTTCAATTTTATTTTGTCTTCTTTCATTTTATTATTTTGTCTTCAGCTTATTCTTTGTCAAGCCTCTCCTAGAAAGTAGTGCTCTCAGATATTAGATGACAAACTAAAGCTCAAGCTGCTCACTAGTTTTCAAAGCTACACAGTTATTAATTGCTGTAGTCAGGAATTTAGTCTAATCCTGTATGACTTCCAGCTTATTTACTACTAATGTGTTGCATTTTTATAACACATTATTCAAATCACCAGGAAACCACCTGTCTAAACCTTTCAAAATATGCAGTAGTTGTCATCTGTATCTCACGGTTACAGAAACTAAGAGAAAAATTTTGAAGGAAAAAAAAGGCACCTGAAGTTTATACATTGAAAAGTAGTTAAAATAAATTCCTGGTCTTCCATGTGCATTCTGAATTGCCATTTCTGACTATCCTAGACAGGGGCCTTTGACATCACAGAGGTAGGTGCTGTTGCGTATGGACTGTGTGATGGTTTCTGTATGGGTGCCCCCCCCAAAGCCTCATGAAGTCATGGGGCAGCTTCTGGAATTTTCAATTGATTATTGTGGGTGTGGGTGTGGCTGTGGGTGTGGGTGTTACACCTCTCCTGGGGCAGGTGATTTGCATTTCAATGTAAAGGAAGAGGAGTTAGCTGCTTGAGCTGCTGCTAGCTCTCTCCCTGTGCTCTTGCTCTTAGCTTCCACCATGGAAGGTGGCCCTCTGCCACATGCCACTCTTCCTTGGAGTCAGCTGAATACGGACTGAAACTTCCAGTAACTGTGAGCTAAATAAACTTTTCCTTCCATCATTTTGAGTGTTGGGTATTGGTCTCAGCAGTGAGAGAAGAGTAGTTAAGACAGACTTATTATTTTCTATGCTGATTGATACTTCCTTCTTGCTCAGATCCCCAGCCCAGCTGATTCTGTCATTAAACAGTGCCCAGTTACCAGGATACATTTCCCCTTGGAAGTAGTGGAAAAATGGCACAGTGGTATCCAGACCCCTCGGTCTACACTGTGGTGTACGCAGACCTCTGGAAAAATTAAAGAGAAGACGTAGACAGGGGCCTTAAATTATAAGTGTGTGTTTTGGTTCCAGAAATTGGAATCAGCATTAGCCATGGACAGCCTGAAGTGAGTGCCTTCCTCCTGCCATGCAGAGTGTGGGGTTTGCTTCTGTCTTCCTGGTGTTACGGTGCTAACCTCATCGTGATCTCCCCTCAGTGCCCTCACCTAAATCTATTTATTTCTAACACCCTCAGTTCTAAAAATTGTTAGGTTTCAACCTACAGAATTAAAAAAAAAAAAGTCAACCTTCAGCCTATTGCATAGTCTAAAATCTACTCAAACACTATTCTTTCAGCTAATATTACTCCCAATTTGATCTTTGATCTCTCATTCGGTTTTTTTGTTTTGTTTTGTTTTTTGTTTTTGTTTTTGTTTTTGTTTTGTTTTTTTTGGACAAGGTCTACAGCATCTCACTATGTATATTGGACTAATAGTGATTCTCCAGTTTTCAGCTTCTCAAATGCTGAGATTGCAGGCGTATACCACCATATCTAGTCTAACTTTAAAAAGATAGTTTTTCATTTATTTTATTTATTTTTCTGCATTGCAATCCAAAATCAGGACCTTGTGTTTACCAGGCAGGTGCTTATGCCACTGAACTATCTTGCAGCACCCCAGACTGAGATATTAATGCTTCTCGAGAAGAATGGTTAAGAGTCAGTGGCCGTATAGATAATACACACATCAAGGCTATTGGCCATGATGTCATAATATGCTCATATACGGTGAGTTTCCCTACTGTGCATCTCCAATAAACTCAGGGACCTCTATGTCTTACAACTTTTGCATTTCATCTTTATTACACTCTCCCTATAATTTTTTTTGAATGATTCTTCTGAAATACCCTCCTTTTCATGCCTTAGATTTTTTTAGTTGTTATAACAAGATCATTTTAGTGTTTTGTTTTAACGTCCAGCCTTGTTTAGGCTGGGTTGATTTTGTTCCTTACCTGAAGAATTCTTCTGTAAATTCAGTTGCACCAAATATGGAAATTCCTTCCAGTAGCCACTATTTTGAGATTATATTTGGAGGCACATAATTCTTTGTACTTTCACATTTATACTTTAAAGATGGCTATGTATTTTATAACATATAAAAGTCCTTAGGGCTTCATAGAAAACTTGTTGCTTTAAAAAAATAAAAGCCAATGGACTGGGGAGATAGACCAGTAGTCTAAAAGCTTGCCTGGTAAGTGCAAGAACCAGCGTTTGATCCCCATTATCACATGTCATGTCAGACCTGGAGCCCCAGGTGCACAGTGCTGGCCACTAAACTGGGCGTGGTGGCACATGCCTGTAATCCCAGCAATGGGGAGGCTGTGACAGGAGGATCACTGTGAGTTTCAGCTGCGGAGCAAGATCCTATAGCAAATAAGTTATATATAGGTATGAATATATAAATTATATATATATATATATGTAATATATATAGAGAGAGATATAGATATAGCTATATACACATAGCATAGATGATATATATATATTGCATGGATGATATATATATATAGATAGATATCATCTGTATTATTTTCTTTAAATATTATAAAACAGAGCAAAATACAGTGGAAAAATTTGCAATGAAGTCATATTGCTGTTGGCAGCTGAAACAGAAATATTATAGGCAGTTGGGCAACCAATTCCTCAAAGAGATAAGATAGAAGACAAGGTCACATTGCAGCTTGGAAGATAGACACACACTTATGGGACAGATCTCGAGAAAAAGGAGAAAGCAAATACAGCTACATGCTTCCCTCAGGATGGCCATCAGGGATCGATATTCTAAGTACGTATCAGTCACCTTGAAAGAGCCCAGTTGATTCGCTAACCCAATTTCCAACAGGAAGAGACCCTGTGTCATTTGCTATGTGACTCATTTCCCCAATTGGTCTTGTATTTAATCAATTTTACCTGAGCAATGATGCTTGTAATGTCATTGGTTGACCATAGCTTTGTCCCAGCTCATGCCCACTTACATGAGTTCCCGTGTTCTCCATGACCTCACTGTATGAGTTTCTTCTATAAAAGTCCCTGGAAAAGGGAGCTTCCTGGGGACAACCAGCTCGAAGCATCTTCTTGTCCCTCTCTCAGACAGGAGCTTTCTTTGCCCCAATAAATATATTCTGCTCAGCATGCTCCTAAAATTCGTTCTTTGGTTTTGGAGAACACAAACTAGCCCTAAGTACTTCTGAGGTCAGGAAATCACTCTTTCCCTCTATCATTCGGAGCTCATTCACCTGACTTCACGTTTTGTTGTCCGTATCAATATGAATGAATTGAGATATGAATGCGAGGCTGCTGGTTCCCTTATCAACATTCATGCATTAAATACTGTAGACTTTTGTTTTAGAAACCTATCTTATGGTGTTGTAGCGGGGCAAGTAGTAACACCTCGAGTACTTGTAACCAAGTGACTCTCTCTGCCAGGAAAATCAGCAGCATTTCTTTTTTGATAACTAATTTTCTTTGCTCCCATTGATGATAGATACCCATCATTGCTTTTTTTTTTTTTCTGAATGGATTCTTCATATGGCTATTTTCAGTTTCTTTTATGTTCCTTTCCCAGTTGGACCCTTGTGGTAAGCAATCTTGAAATGTTTCCATCATGAAATATCCAGTTAATTGATAATCACTGTGGATTCTACATTTTCAGGGCATGAGAATCTGTAGTTTTTCCCAGTGTTCTTGGAAGTCTATTTAGGCACAATTCAGCTACCCACTGTTCTTGTCCTCCCAGAATTGGAAAGGCTGAGGAACACAGAGCACAAACTGGTTTAAACCTGTAGGCTCTGCCTATTATAATGTAACTCATTAAAGGTGTTATTATTTCTACACCTATATCTTTAGTTGGGACACATGGTTAACAGCAATAGTCATGTTCTGAACCTCAAATAAGCAAAGAAAGTATACCAAATCATCAAAATAGAGTTAATAGAAGTAAGATTTAGAGATGATGCTGTCTACATTCTATAAGAATGCAATCTGCATTCTACATCTGCAGGAATGCTGCTTGTATTCTCATTTCTTTATATTCTGCAAATATTTTAGTTACTTAATTTTTAAAAATCTAATATTTTCTGTAAATTAAATATAATTTTGCTAGTAATTTTATAAGATAATGAAAACTCACTTATCAGCTGTAATAATTTTACAAACCACAGTTACTGTGGAAATAACAGGTATTGTTAAGTAATTTGTATATTTTATAGAATTATAAGACAGCAACACATTTTTAACATGGGAGTTCAAGCATAAAGATATAAAGCATAAACTCTGCAGTGGAATAATGTAAAGTTTAATACATTATACTATTTTTACATTGGTTAAAATGTGTCCATTGTAGAATCTTACAGAACTTTTAATATGAGTAACATTCTTCGTTTGAGAAGTGTCTCAGTTATACTTCTGTCAATGATGGGACAAATACCTGACCCAAAATGAAGCAAGCAAAGATGTATTCAGTTCACAGTTACTGGAGATTTCAGTCCATACTCAGCTGGCTCCAAGGCTGAGTTGCACAGGGCAGAGAGCTACAGTTCACGGCCATGGAACATCAACAATGGCAAGAGTGTCAACAGAGAGCAGAGTCTGCACCTCTGTCCCTCTTATGTTACATTCAAGCTCTCCACATCAGGCCACACTCATAATCCCAGGAGTAGTCAAACCCATAATCTCAGCCTGGGGTCACCCATAATCCTAATGGATCGTGAGTTAATTCCAGACTTGAGAAGTCCCTCCCCCAGGACTATGTGAGGCTTTGGCAGAAAAAATAGATACAAAACATAAAAAGGAAATACTAGATATTTTACCTTATACAAAATAAAGATAATTATTATTTAAAACCACCCAAGGCCTGCCAGATCTTCAGTCAAGCCCAGTTCTGGGATGTGAGTGAGACAGCCCTGGACTGCTGAATTCTCATTTGACTGAGAACCCAGTCAAGTAAGTAGAATTGTCCAGGGCCTGCCAAACCTTCCCTTGTGCTAGATCCCAGGCCCAATATCTGACAGCAACTTCCTCCATCAGATAGGCTGTATGTATTGTGGAATCTGTGGCAGAACTCCCTGCAAAGAGTCTAGAGGCAAGACCCATCTAGCTGACCTAGGAGCCGAACATCTTACCAGAGGGGCTCAGAGGGTTCACCTCCAAGGGCTATAGGAGGAATAAGTGGAGGACAGCAGGCAAACCCAAGCCACGCTCACCTGGACAAGTTTGAACTTTGTAGATCCAGACCAGGTGGTAAGATAAGGACTCCATCAAAGCTCTACATCAAACATCATAAAACAGCGATAGACAAAATGACAAAGAAAAGGCACACAATGCATTCTTAGGCCCTGAGCCCACCCAGAACACATGCAGGAGACAGTAGCATAGAAGGTAACGGAAATCATACACCTGACATCTCTGAAATAATGGCATCTTAAGTAAAGAAACAACTGCCAAAAGAAGAAATCTGATCAGAAACAATTTTTTTTTTTTTTTTTTTTTTTTTTTTTTTTTTTTTTTTTTTAGGGAAGTGTCTATAGTGTGTTCAGGGTCTCACTACTAGATCAGACTCATAGTGATCCACCTGTTTACAGCCTTGTAAGAGGTGAGATTACAGGCATGCATCACCACACCGACTGCGAATTGCCATCTCAGCATGCCCTGGGGGTGGGACTGGCATGGCAGGTCCGGGGATTGAACTCCCAGCCCCTGCATCTGCTTACAGTTGCATTAAATCTGCTGAGCTATGTAACCAGCCCCAGAAATAATTTCTGAAGTAAGAAAAGAAATGTTAACTATAATGAAGTACTAAGTGGATCTAAAGAAGATATTGATAAAAAATAAAGGAAAATAGAAAAATGATGCAATCCTTAAAATAGCAATATAAGAAAGAAATAGATTACATGAAGCAGTCTCAAAGCACTATGCAGGAAATTAAAACCTCAATCCTAAGTTGGCAAAACCATATTAATGAAAGTGAAAATAGACCTTCAGACCTTAAAGACACCATTGCAGCTAGTGAAAAGCTAAGAACAGATCTCTGAAAAGCAACTGAGATGCAGGAAAAAATAATTCAACATCTACAAGATGATCCAAAGATGAACAACATAAGACTAACAGACATCAATGAGGAAGAAGGAGTCAATTTAAATGAAATAAAAAGAATATGGGCAGAAATAATAGCAGAAAACTTCCCAAATATGAGGAAAGAAAATCTGACATTCAGGTAACCCAAGCATATAGAATAGAATAACATCAAGCCAATTAAAACCACACCCAGACATATGATAATCAAAATCGCAGAAATTAAGCACAGAAACAGTACACTACAAACCACTAGAGAAATAAATATCACATTTAAAGGAAAACCCATCAGAATAACAGCTGATTTTTCCCAACAAACCATCAAGTCAAGAATAGATGGAGCAAAGTACTACACATCTTGCAAGAAAACAAATTCCAACCCACACTGATATATCCTGCAAAAGTCTGTTTCAAGTATAATGGAGATGTGAAATACTTTTATGACAAAGAATAACTAAGGAATTTAATGATGACAAAGCCAACCCTACACAGTTTACTAAAAGATATCCTAGAGAGGGGAAAGAATGACCATGACCTCATGAATTAGAATGGAAAGAATCCACCAAATAGGGCAAACAATTAAACATAAGAGAAAAAGAGTTATGCAAAAGCAGTCTTTCAATTATTCTTATGTACAGAGCAGCAAAATGTTTCCATTAGCATACTCTACATGCCCCCAGTGGGTCATGATTCTGTCTCGGTCATTAGGGTGGATATCAAGAAAATAGCAGTAGTACAGTCCCTCGAGTGACACCTGGCCACCTGTAAGTGTCATGGAACTGTCCATGTCTGTGACATATCAGAACTTTGTGTGATACCCAATCTCCAAACTGTTAGAAGTGCTGGTCATATATTTGCCATTCCAGGATTTACGTTGTGTTTTATTCTCAGTAATTGTTTTCTATCATGAAAACTTTTCTTAGTTGACATTTTTGTATATATTAACCTTTTCAAATACTATGTTAGTACTCTGAATTGATCAGAGATTCTCACATATGATACACAATATTCTGATCTCTAAGTTGGACTAAAAGTATCTGTATAACCTGACTTAAGATTGATACTGTTTTGTAGAAATTTTCAATGACCTTTTAAATGGGTTCATCTAATGTATTTTACATCATCCTGCCTAAGTATCATTTTGAGAGCTTTTTGTTCTTTATCCAGGATCATACAGCAATCTCTCTTGTCTTCTGAATTACGGTCTTTGTTATTTTTTATATGCTATGTCTGGAGGTATTAGAATATTTATAGTTTGTATAACTGGAAATATTTTATTTTTAGTTTGCAAAGGTATGGTTACTAAATATAAAATTCAATGAGAACATATTTTTTTTTCTGTCAGTTCTTTGAATTAATTATTCTAGTTTTTGTCCACTTGCTTTTTTTTCTAATATGGAATAAGATGTTATTTAATTTTGCTCTTCCATAGCTAATATTTTTTATGTATCTACTTTAATAATTTTTTTTTTTTTACAATTAGTTTTGGACAGTTTCATTTTTGTGTATTTTGGTATGATTTCTTTCAAATTTCTTGTGCAGAAGGTTCATTTTTTTCTTGAAAATGTGGTGCTATGATTTCAACTAAATTCAGAAACTTTAAATCTTGAAATATTTATTGACTACCCCTTTCTACTTTGAGAATCCTAATTATATGAATATAAGTGCCTTTATTTTTCGCAGACTGAACTATTATAAACTTCATCTGTAAACTCTTCATTTTTATTTAGACAGTTTCCTTTTTTTTTCTTTTTGAGACAGGGTCTCGCTATGCAGTTGAGGCTGGTCCTGGGCTCACTTTTGTAGCCCAGGCCAATCTCGAACTCTCACCAATCCTCCTGCCTCAGCCTCCTGAGTGCTGGGATTCCAGGCGTGAGCCACCACGCCCGGCTATTTAGACAATTTTTATTGGTATATTCATTTATATTTGTAAACGATTTATTTACAATGTGCATCTGATTATTAATCTCATGATATACATTCATTTCAGAAAAAATAAATAAAATATTAACAAAAATATTTACGCATTAAATTTTTATCATTGAGAAACAATGTTAAAAGTATATACTTGTCTAGAAATGTCACAAAACTCAAACCAAGGGTGCATAAATCTATGATTCAATTAACCAGAATTTAAGGTCCCAAAACATGCCATTCATAGAAATGAAACAACACACTACCCACTATTTTTGCTGTGATGAACCAGTGTCCTCCGCAGGTGACACTGCTGGTATTTCATGATCTGCCCATTTGTTCCATTAAAGGATTGAAGAAAATGTAAATAGTTGCAGTCTGTCTTGAAGAAAAAAAAAAAAAAAAAAAAAAAAAGCTAGAGTAAAACTTTCTTCAGTGCCAACAGATCCTAGCTCTTTTCTCCCCTGCTTTAAAAGCAAATTGTAACACCATTCTATTTCTGTCAAGCTCCTCAACCTACCATTCCCATTTCCCAGCCCCTGAAGCTCCCTTGAGGCTCTGCGGTTCTGTAGGTGGGGCGAGCGGTAAGGGGCTCTCTTTCTGAGTGGCAAGCAGCCAGCCCACCGCTAGCTGGTAGTCGCTGAGGACCCTACTTCACGGTGGGAGCAAAGTGCATCTTTTCATACATGCCTCGTCTACCTGAGTGACTCCCAAGAGCTGAAATGTTGCTCTGTGAAAGGCAGCTTGGGAGAGAAACAGAAAGGCCTAGGAAGAAAGTATTTAGTAAATGGAGCTCGTTTTCTAGGCGATTATACAGTAGCATTCTTCATTTTGTGAACAGAAACTTTTTAAACATTATTGCCAATTTACAAGAACTTCTCTCCTAATAGCTGGAACAAAATTTTCAATTTACCCTAATTAAAATATTACTTTGGGGGAATGAGTTTTTCCCCTTTCATATTTAAACTCAACATTAAAAAATGTTAAATCATTTTAAATGGCTTTTGAATTGCGTTTTATGTATCAGAACTTTTAACTCTTTTGCCTGAGGAGAAAAAAACTCAATGTGTGAACATAACATCAGAATGGAATAGAAAGTGGTTTTTCCATAATAAATAATTTGTCTATTGCAGAGTTTATATTTAAGCAGAAGTATTATGGGTTTAACCAGTGGGGAGTGCTAGAAGACAAATGTGTTGTCTTTCCACAGCTATGTCAGGGGGCCTGCGGGTTAGCTGGGTTGTTTAAGCATCTACTAAGGCAATTGTAGTCAGGCACAGGGGGTCAAGTTCGATCCTCAGCTAGACAAGCTTTACCCTAGGCGCCCTTAGGGCAACCTAAGCCAGTGAAAGAAAGGAAGGAAGGAAGGAAGAAAGAAAGAAAGAAAGAAAGAAAGAAAGAAAGAAAGAAAGAAAGAAAGAAAGAAAGAAAGAAAGCTTCTTAAAGCAAGAAATTTGGTTTAGGCCATTAAATTTCCTCCTTATTTAATTAGTGATGATTGGTTTTTATTCCAAGTCAAAATTCTTCTGAGCAAAGATTACTCAGCAATAGTTTTGTTATTATAATATACCTTCATTATATGCTATAGAAGGATGAAGAGGAAATCAGAAATATACTGTTTTTCCTGCATAGTATTTTTCATATAGTTGTGATAAGTCTTAGGGAAGGATCGTTCACATTCAATGTCATAATGCTACGCCTGGAAATTGAAAACTTACACTAAGTTTATAATGAGACAGGAACTTCACAGAGGATAAGTAGAAAGGACTAAAAAATATTTTGAACATTTAAGAAATGCTCCTTGATGGTCTCTATTTTGCTATAGTCCTCTCATTTCTTTATTAACATCCTGCAATGAATGCATCATGCTAGTTAATGAACTAGGAAATTCCCAGGAAAACAACCATTTCTGCTGTTTTCCCCTGGTACCCCCAAAATAAATAAATAAATAAATAAATAAACAAACAAACAAACAAATAAAGGAGGGACTGGGGAGATAGTTCAGGAGCATAAGTGCCTGTCTGGCAAGTATAAGGTCCTGGGTTTGATCCCTGTTGATGCAAAAAGAAAGGAAGGAAGGAAGAAAGAAAGAAAGAAAGAAAGAAAGAAAGAAAGAAAGAAAAGAAGAAATAAATAAGAAAAAGAAAACAAAATTTAAAGATTCACAAGAGATAGCCTATTTTTTTTGCTCACAAATACATGCCACTATTGTACAGAACTAGATGTATGCATTTTATCTATCTATCTATCTATCTATCTATCTATCTATCTATCTATCTATTTATTTATTTAAATTTTTATTTTTTTTGTCTTTTTGAGACAGGGTCTCGCTATGCAGCTGAGGCTGGTCTTGAGCTCACTTTTGTAGCTCAGGCTGCTCTCAGACTTGCACCAATCCTCCTGCCTCAGCCTCCCAAGTGCTGGGATTACAGGCCTGAGCGACCATGCCCGGCTGATCAAAAAACATTAATTTCATATTTTAAATACAGATGTCTAAGACATCAAATGTCTGATCAGTTATTAAGAGTTCAGTTTGTATAGAAAATGATTAATTCTTTTCCAAGGAATGGAAGCAAGGGGAGGATTAAGATTTGCTATGAATTTTTAAAAGGCATCCATGTGTTGCTTAATATTTTATGTGAGAAATCTATGGCTCACGTGACTGTTGCTGATGGGATTGAGTGTGAGGAGTGACCAAAGCTGGAAACCAACCACACATGCCTAAATAAGGCAAGACCAGCCCTGAGAATGCATGGAGCCCATGAGCCTCATGAATAAGCTACTCTAGCCTTGAGAACACAGGTGCAGAGCTGAACCGCATATACTAGTTGAGAGACAGAGGATTGTCACATCACATCAACCACTGAGTATCTAAATGAACACACTGCAGTCTTTGGACAGTTCCTTTCTTCCTTGAGCAACAGGGCTCTGCCTGACCTAAGATTTCTACATTCTGGATGTTGCCTCTTTTCTTTATCTTCCACTGTCTGCCCCTGGGAAGGCCAAGAGCTGTGCTATACATACAGGGTGAGAAATGCCTAGAATATTTGTAAAGTGCCCTCTGGGCATCCTTAGTGAGCCTTGAGGAAATAATCCTACAAGTATATGTGCTCCTGGCCCCTTTCTTTCTGTTTCTAGATACTACAAAGTAAAAAAAAAAAAATCTCTCCTCCACCATGATGTATCTGGCTTGAGTGCAGGTGACAATGGGCTGAAATTTCTGAAACTCTGAGGCAAAATAAATCCATCCTCCTTAACGTTGTGTATGTTAGGAATATTGCTCTGGTGACAAAGATGACCAACATAGCTTGCAGTCATGAACAGCTTTAGGGTAACACCAATGACTGTGTGTATTTCATATGAATAACTCCCTGCATTCATTAATTATATCTTCAGTATTGTGAACATTGCGGTTAGCTAATGACAGGAATTTATATGAATATTTTCTGCATCGTTTATGGAAGAGGGCAAACACCTTGAGTAAAAGCTTCTATTGTAGCGTAAGAATGAAATCGAAAAGTGGAGGGGTGGGATGGGAAGGAGCTAGATGAGGCTGATCAAAGACAGCTAGAGCTAAGAGCCTTACTGCTCATTGTCTTGTGGCCATTGTCCAGATTGTTCACCTCCATCCCACTACACTATGAAAGACAGAATCATTCTCCGAGTGTCAGGCATGCTCAGGATTTTGATATACTCTTTCACTAACATGACAGCAAGTGATTTATTTGTCACTGATACAACAATGAGTGCTAACTGTAACAAGAACTGAGCTCAGCAGCCCTATCTTTGCCTCATGACATCCTCACAACCCAGAGGTAGATGGTCTACTGTTACTGTCTGAGAGTAAAGTAACAAAGGCCCAAGACCCTGAGCTTTCCTCAGTCGTAGAGCCAGTAAGTGCAGCCCTGGCACTTAAGGCTGTTCTGACTGGCTCAGAGTTTTGCTCCTAGCTTCTACAGGAGTATTCTGCATAAAATGTGTGCTCTGCATAAATTGGTTCCATTGGTTAAAAATAGACAGAAGGCAGAAGAACAGTCCTGTTCTTTGTTTCCAAAATATGTTGAGTTTATAACATCTATTTGGTTTCTTTGAGATATCTCAGGAATTTTATTTCAATATACAATACTCATTAAATTCCCAAAGGGATATAAGAATGGTGTGTATTACTTTTCTTAAGAATATTTGACCTGCTTAAAACTTTAAAAATTAATTTAACCTCGCATCATAGTTGGCTACAGATTATTCTTTAGTATGTTAAAGCATATACAAGGTTATTAGGACACATTTATTCAAAAGTAGATTTCTATAGTACTCTTATAATTAGATACATATATTGAAGTTACGGTTTCTTTCACAAACAAAGTTCTTTAACTCCATTGTGTCTCCTACTGGCAGGTATTTTTGATCAATATTTCCATATCCACTAGCTGGAGCCTAATTTGTTACTTTGAACAAGAACAAATTCTCAGTGTGAATTTTTTGATGGTAACAATGATATTTCATCATATCTTTGTGAAAATAGCAGAATTTCATTGAATATTTTCTGAGCATGATTTCTCATTCCCTACTGGATTCAACAATCCTATGAACCGTTATGCAAAGCATAGATTTATTTTATCTTTTGCATAATTATAAAAGTTGAGCAAGTTTTCAGGCTGAGTTTGCTTACCAGAGCTCATCTCAAGTTCAATTTATTAATGGTCTCATCTTACCTTTGGCTTTTAATGTGGGAAAGAAAAGGGTCTGGAATTTCTTTTTCCTTGACAAGCGTGTTTCATAAGTATATATTTTTCTTATTGTAACAAATAAATAACAATTTGAGACATCACAGCGTCTGTTCTCAATAGGAAGTCTTGGAAAAGACATGTCCTGATGCTGGCAGTGCGGAGAGAGCATCAGCTTCCTACGGTGGTGTAAATAGAATGGTGTGGCCATGCTAGTTCCAGACGTAGGAGAGAACAACGCAGTACTGTTTGTGCTGTTGCTTTCAGGTAGTTCCATCTGCCCAACTCTGTGATGGTTCTTGGAGAGCGGTCTTGACTCCTGTTAAACTACCTTTCATCTATGACCCTTGAACCTTTTCCACATTTTCGTTCTCAATGACTTCTGTTGGAATAGGGATAACCTGCTTTCTGCACAACTGAATCTGTCCTTGCATCTCTGAGAAATTATTTTTACTCATTTCTAATCCCAGTCTAGACTCAGCTTTCTCTGAGACTTGAACCATTCCAAGGTTTTTTAGGTCTTGTCACGGTTTTTCGAACAATTAAGACTTTATAGGTATCTGTGTTGAATAGCTTGTGCTAATCAGGCTAAATTTTCACTGTTTCTATTACTTCTTTCTTAATTATGTACAGTTTTTCCTTGGCATAGTGGCTATAGTGAATACATTCTAAGGACTCGTATATTTTCCAGTGGCACTAGCAATGTTTATGAGAGTAAGATAGTAAATAGAAGTTTATGTTCTAGAAACCATATGATTGTAGGTCAAAATCTGGAACTTTTAAGAACAGACATGCTGTTGTTGTTGTTGTTTATTGAAGGAAAATATTCTCCATCAGCCAAGACATTTGAATAAAAGCTGACTGAAAAATCAAGTGCGGAAACATTCACTAAGGAAAAAATAAATTAGTTGTGATATAATACAGCAAGGAAATTTATTTCCTCACATGTTTGATCATATAGGATGTGTCTGTTTTATTTAGTGTAGCTCATAAACCCATTCTGAAAGTAATTTCAGAAGAATTTCTAAAAGATAGCATCAGCTGGACGTGGTGGCGCACACCTGTAATCCCAGCACTTGGGAGGCTGAGGCAGGAGGGATCGATATGAGTTTGAGACCAGCCTGGGCTACAAAAGTGAGCTCAAGGCCAGCCTGAACTGCATAGCGAGACCCTGTCTCAAAAAGACAAAATAAATAAATAAATAAATAAATAAATAAATAAATAAATAAATAAAAGATAGCATCACCTGAAAAATCAGTGGTTAGATTTCAGTCTTTATCCATGAATGACAATATGATTATTTGAATATGTAGATCATTTCCAGGAATATATAAATTGTTTATGGGAAATCTACTAAAAATAAAATAGCAGCTGTAGTAGGTCAATCCCTGGTATGCTGTGCTAGCCCCACCCATGGGATACACTGAGATGGCGACTGAGACTGTACGTGGTGGCATGCACCTGTAATCCCAGCACTTGGGAGGCTGAAAACAGGAGGATCACTATGAGTCTGATATATGTAGTGAGACCCTGTAGACTCTAAATACCTAAAATATTTAAAAAAAAGTAAAATGAAATAAAACAGCAGAGATCTCACCATATAAATTGCTTCCACTTACATGTGATGAGGATTTTTTTGCCAGGCTCTGGACAGAAGCTACCATTCTAGCCAATTTTGTGCCTTTGCTTTGTCATGGTAACAGGACCAGTAGTGAGGTAGGAGAACAGCAGAAGAGGCGAGCTCAGCTCAGAGAAAGCAACACTGCGTGATGCTCAGGGCTGCTGTCCTTGTTACTACTAATTCCAATTTGGCTCCTGCTGATCATGAGCAAAGTCATCCAACTCTGTTGTACATTCAACATGAGGAAATATGCTGAAACTTGCCATTGGGCAGAAAGTTATACCTGAAGTTATGTCTCATCTTATGCCAGTAAAGTGAGAAGATGTCAGCGCATGTTTATTGAATTGAACACTACTCGGTATAATTTGTATTATGATAAAAAAATATGAAGCTTGTGGCAGTGCCTGGTATGTGCAGATAACTTACTATGTATGTCCTAGTATGTATGAAAGAGGTGCCTAAGTTAATGACCTCCACAACTTCTGATCCTGACAGGACTGACAGTGAGATATGTCCTTGTAAAATTTATGAATATAATGAGTGAAAGCAGAGCAATTTACAGCATTTCCGAGGCACTATTTTTGAGAAGTTTCTAACCAAGACCATCCCAGGTAAGCCAACCATGTATAATAATATTTACCTATGATTTAGGATAATGCTGGCTATCTGAGAAGTGAAGGACAATCTTCCAGCAGTGGATAGTCTTACAGAATCAGTGCGAAGCTTCTCGGGCTTACACATAGCAATGCTGCCTTCTAAACCTGAAGCTGAAAAACAACCTGGAAACCATGGTAGAGCAAGGCCAAAAGTGTGTGCACGTTATAACTTATAAGTTAGCAGCCCTAAATACTGGGTATGTTCTGCATGCTTTTAGCTTATAATTTTGTCAAACATTTCTCATGTGGGTTGTTTTCTAGGAGAAATAGGATTGAGCTCTCTAAATTCCCCAATGAAATGGGACAATATTACTGGTTAGTATTAAAAAAAAGGAGAGAAGTTATTTCAGGTAACAAAGTAAAAAGCACATAAGGTCCAATATAGCCTTTTCTAGATAAAAACGTCTTGTATTCCTCCGGAAAAATCCCAATGAACACTTTGAATTATCAACTCTAACTCTGGAAAAGTCTATAAACTAAATGAGAACCCTACTTACGTGATTTTTTGGTAACAAGTAATTAGGTAAAATTTGCTTGACTAAAAGTTGTTGTATTTGATTATAAAAACAAACTCTTATTATTTGAATCTTTCTCTGTTAAAATTTTATAGTGCTTACTAGCTGACATTTTAAAAATTCTGTTTTCCTTTCTTCTTTAGTAGGGGCTTTATGCAAGAAATTCCCCAGTGATAAAATTTTTTCTAAGTTAAGTAGCAATACTGCCTATCTCTCTTCATTTTTCCCATGTTTCTCCTCTTGTTTTACTTACCATTACTTTCTCCAAGCTCACAAAGTCCCTGACTAAATGATGTCAATAGTGGTTATCTGTCTTATTTTCTGGTTCATACATATTTCTGGTTCTGCTGTCTTCTTTTTATTTCTTTTACAGTGTTTTCCTTTTCTATATTCCCACTGTTGGTCTTCACCTTTGGGTTTAGATCTTCATTTGCTAAAATATTCACATAAGAGCATTGTAAAAGCCATGCTCAGAGACAATGCCATCCCCTGACAGTTCCTCCTCACATGGTACTAGACCTTGTTTGTGTGATTAATAGAATGTGCTAGAAGGGATAGTCTCATTACCAAGCTTCCTTGTTTCAAACCCCACAGCTGTTTCTGTGTGGGTCACACTTTTCCTCCTGTGTGGTAGGGAGTCAGTCACACTGAGCAAGCTAAGTTGCCAGGTTATAAAGACAGACACTCAGGCCTCACTGAGATGACTACACAGTGAGAAAAGAACACTTTTGACTAAGAATTGGCAAAAAATGAGGCCCTTCAACAACAGTTTAAGTGAGTTTAGTCTCCAGTTCTCCCGTCTCGGACACCTGAACATACCTGCCTTGAGAAAGCAACAGTACTGGTTTGTAATTTGAATGCTCACGAAGAGCCTTTAGTTAGACCACCTAACTATGCTGCCGCAAAACATCAGACTTTTAGAAACTAGGACAACTGTGAAAATAAATGCCTGTTTCTAGAAGATGCTACATTTTGGAAGTAACTTGCTGCATAGCAATAGGTACGTAATACAGACATTTTTGTGTGCTTCTGGTATTACCTCTTCACACTGGCTTCCTTTCACTGGAAGACTTGGAGATATGACACACTTCCTACACATCAGATTCAATGATCTAGCATTTACAGTTAGGGTTTTTTGTAAAATACTGAAATGTAACATTCCCAGTGCTTCACGTTTGCTCCAAATATGAGACCAAATTTTGCTTTTATCCCATTGCAGATGAAGAGATGCCGAATCATGTGGCACCCATATATATCCTAAGACTCTCACATTTAAACTGTACTTAACCATTTAATACCCTACTTAAGAGTATTTCAGAGAGTAAGTTCCCCTCGTACAACCCAAGTTTAGCCTGTTTCACTTGGATCAGGATCCCTTTCTTCTTTCTGCTTGTCCTATCACACCCAAAGTTCATATTCTAGAAATGTAGTTCATTCCTGTTTATATCCCATAAAATCACTGCAGGAATAGAAGTGGTGGATATTAAACCATTGTTCTTAGGAGAATTTCAAACTGTCAATTCAATAATTTCTTTTATGTTGTTTCTCTTTAAATAAATATTATGGATTCAGTAACATCTGTGAACATTTCTGTAAATCAGCCTGAAGAAGGCTATGTAGTATATACATATTTTCTTTCACAAGTCACATCACCCTCTTCTTGTACTTGTGCCAGACAGCAGGTGAGCACTGCACTTGAGGTTTATTCTCAACAGCAAAATCAAAGAAAAGCACCAATGCACGGCAATGTAGCATGGGAAACATGTGGAAAAGGCCCTTGCTTGTACTATGGGAGCTGAAAGAAGGCAGAACCTTATTCTGTCTGGACTCAGACAGAGGTGGGAATATTGGGTAGCACATTTCTCTGTGTCCCCATAAAAGACAGCTACAACGCATGATTCAACACAAGTTTCATCAAGTCAAACAAACTACAAACACAGGCTCCATGAATACTGTGGATCAACCGTAACTATCTGACCTTTCACATCTACAGAGTGGTAGATATGTCAGAGTCCTGGCCGTGGAAGCACTTTCTTTCTCTGGTTAGAAATATATTTAAAAAAATAATCAGGGAGAGTGCTCCACTGAACTGTACCTGGCTATTTTCAGTTAAATTCAGTACTTGTGGTTGTACAGGTTCAGTCTGATTGAAATAGTAGGGTGTTAAGCACTTTGAAGTGGGACAAAGCTGATCAGACAGCCTTGCTGTTCTGCACCATCGTACTACACATCTGAAAGAGGATTGTTGTCATCAATTTACCTGCCCAAGCCCTTCCTTAAATTTTCACACACCTCCAAATGTCAAGTATCCCCTGCCAGTTACTCTGACAGTGACAGAATTATATAAATTTTTGTTAAATTTATTAGATTTTTTTTCTTACTACAGCAAAACTTTCTGTGGTAACACATCTTGATACAAATTTGGAAACTGATTCACTACTCTAGTAATGCTTTCTTGACTCTAAAATCACATGAAGATCTTTTTTTCCCCTTCTTTTTCTCTTTAGATTGTTTTTCAAGTACGAGGAAACTAAAAGCTGGTTGGCTGGAGATGAGGCACACACACACAACAGCAACACAATGGGAGGAAGAGGTGGGGAGCTCACAAACTCAATCCCAGGTGGGGAAATTTAGCACCTTAAGGAAAACCTGACTAAAACTTTCAAAATTTCCACATATTGAAGACTAAAACTACACTCATGTCTATCACCATGCACTAAACTGAGATCAAAATGTACCAGTGTTCTAAATATTAAAATAGAAATGTTAAATTTACTGGAAGATAGAGTAGGTATGGCCCTGGAAAACATAGATGTAGGCAAAGGCTTCATGAAAAACTCACTGCACAGAAAACACTATAAAGAACTGGCAGCTGGAATCGCTTCTTATTCAAAAGGTTTGCACACAAAAGAAATTACCAACAGAGTGAAAAAGCAGCCCACAAAGTAGAAAAAAACTTATTCCAGCTGTTTTTCCAACAACAGACTAATATTTAGAGCATACAAAGAGTTGGGAAAAAATCAGACCCTTCAAAGTCAAAGACACAATCCAAAATTGGGTGCTTGAGATGATCAGAGATTTCTCAGAAGAAAAAAGTACAAAAGACACATAAACATATGAGTGTTCAATGCTAGTCAGTCATTCAACACATGCAAATTAAAAAAAAAAACACTAAAATTCCACTTCACTCTAGAAAGTGGTTGTTATCAAGGTAACAGCTAATAATCGCCAGTGTGGCTGGCACCATTGGTGGAAGTGTAGGCTGGTGCAACTATGTAAGAAATCCATGTGGAGATTATTCAAAAAATTAGGGTTAGAGGTTCCATTTGACACAATTATCCATCTTCTGAGCATCTTTCCAAGAGAACTGAAAGTATCACACCATAACAGCTTACATGCATCCAGATTTATACTGCAGTTTGTAATAATTAAATGTTGGAACCAATGAATGTTTTTAAAAATGATGTGTTTTTACATATATCATGTAACCTTATTCCACCATTAAGAAAGATAAAATTGAGACATTTCTAGCTAAATCGATGGACCTTGGGGCCATAAACATAAGTGAAATACATCAGACACACATGTAAATATTGTATTATCTCTTTGGTCTGAGAAATTTAAAATGCAAATAAGAATAAAATTGTGCAATACATATTGTGAAATAGGATAAAACTGTTCTAAAGGAAAAGGGAATGGTACAGGGGAAGGGAAAAAATGCAAATGGGGCCAGGCGTGGTGGTGCACGCCTGTAATCCCAGCACTTGGGAGGCTGAGGCAGGAGGATTGGTGTAAGTTTGAGACCATCCTGGGCTACAAAAGTGAGCTCAGGGCCAGTCTCAACTACATAGTAAGACCCTCTCTCAAAAAGACATTTAAAAAAGGAAGAAAAATGGAAAAAGAAGGATGAGATGAAAACTAAGCTTTGTGGGTGGGTAGGGGAAGAGATTTTGAAGGAGGAAATGGGAATGGGAAAAAAGAGGAATGAAGATATGGGATTCAGGGGTAAAGCTTCCCTGTAACGAATGAGGTCACTATGGATGTCTAAATTGTATCAGTGATCTTAGATCATCATTCAAGGTTTTTTTTTTAATTCTTAATTGCTGGGGTTACTGCTGAATATGAATGATCTCGATCTAATCACTACCATGTAAAAAGGAATGGTGAGGAGAGAGAGAGAGACAGAGAGATGGAGAGAGAGAGAGACAGAGAGATAGAGAGAGACAGAGAGACACAGAGATACAGAGAAATTTTTTTTTTTTACTTGATTGGACCCCAAATTTTAAGTGAAGTATTGGTTAAGATACAGGTTGTGCAAGAAATAAATATAGTTTTCTTAAATCATGATGAGAAATTAGTTGAAAATGTGTCCTGTGTTAATAAGGAAGCCATAAAAACTTCTAAAATAATATTGAACGATATGTTCATTGATGCTACTTGTTTTTTCTTACAAGAAGACACTAACAAGAAATTTAGTTAGTACCTCAAAATCATCACTTGGGGTTGGGGAGATACCACCTGCTTGGCAAGCTCAAAAACTTGGGTTTGATCCTCAGTACCACGTGTGGTGTCTGCCCTGGAAGCTTGGGCACATCCGTGCTGGCCACTGAAACAGAGTGTGGTTGTCCAAGTCTATAATCCTTGTGCTGGGGAGGTTGAGACAGGAGGATCACTACGAGTTCAAACTGTAGCAAATTGCTGTACCAAACAAGTAATTAAATTAATAAATACATAAATAGATTTAAAAGTATCACTTAAATGACAAAAATAGTAAGATACCTTGGTACAGGTAGTGTTAGATAAATTTTTATTGAGACCATAGACAGTACTTTGTAGAACTGTTGTTAGTGTCAGCCTTCGGGACGAGTCATGGCCATTGCTTGGCCATTTTGCTTTCTGTGAAAGCCTGAGAGAATGTTTTTCTCTGGGTGACTCTCCTTAGACGCACTGACCACCCAGCAAGAAAAAAAAAATCCTTAATTACAATGCATGGAAAGCAGAGCTAGATTGGTGAGATGAGCTTTAGGAGGCTCAGATTCAATAGCCTCCAACGTCACAAGCTTCACTGGTGGCACACTGCAATTGAAAAACCTTTGATTGTATATGTATCTGCTTCCTCTTAGTCCAAAGAGAAGTATATTCTTTCCTGTTTTTTTTCTTTCTTTCTTTCTTTTTTCTATGCAACATTAATAGGGAGGTGGGTCATGCCCACACACTGCACTCTATAGAATGATTGTGAGGACAATATGCAATATGTCAACTTTCAAAGAAAAAAAAGGGGGAAA
>PVJA010026945.1:0-29116 GCA_004027025.1 Myocastor coypus | reverse complement strand
TAAGCTGATATCCAGAATTACCTTAAAGGATTAGCTCATGGTCAGTATCCATGAAAATCATGTTTTACATTTCATATTGAAAAGGGACCAAAAATATCTCCACTCTCTTTACCACCTCTCTTTTCTCCTACTTGGGATGAAAAAACACTATGCCAAAGGAGAAAATCATGAAGTTATACATAATTTTGATGTTCATACACATGAAATTGTTCATGTTCCTGATGGCCCTTTGCAGGTCTATGGAGTTTACAGGAATGGCAACTAACTGTAAATGATGAGTAGTTGTTGTGTTATCTTTATTTTAGTTATCTAGCCAAATAAAGTTTATCAGTTTTGATGATTTTCCAAGACAAAAAAAATGTACCTTTTTACTTCATTGAATAATTTACAGAAAACTTGAAATTTGAGTATTGATGGACATTTGTTGGAACATAGTCATAGACATTTCCTCAAAACTAAATAATGAGTTATACTTTTTCTCATAGGTGTTGTGTGACGATTTAGTTATTTAAATTTTGCCTTTGAACACTACTGTCTGAGTAAAGATATTAATGTTAAGAGAAACTGTATGCTGTGTCATGCATAGTGCAATTCTTTGTGAAGCATGGAAAAACAAGGTAACGTATACATATTATAGACAGTTTGTCAAAAAGAACAAAAGTATTTCCAAAAAATCGAGAATATGTATATTTAACATGTAAAATAGAGAATTTGTATGTTTAACATCTTCAGTTTTTCTCTGTTAAATTAAAATAGATACTTGTGATACTACTTCATACTTGCAAAATTGTCTTGGATGGTAGCAATTTTATTTTTGATTGACAAAGTGGTATGCTCCTCAGCCAGAATTATATAATCTGATGCAGTGAAACATTAACAGAACTCTAGATGCTAAAACTTTTGATTGAATGCTCTGGTTTCTTTTACACATAACCACAGTTAATATATAGTAAAAAGTACCGTAGAAAACATGTTTAGTTTCTCAACTCAGAAGAAATCAACCTTTAAACCTTACAAATGGGTGTTCGAAATCTAGATTATTACTTACTTTTTCATTCTGGAAAACTTGCAATTCATGTTTCTCTGTTTCGTCCTCATCTCTTGGAACTCAGTCATTGCTCTACACAACTCATCATAGTAAACCTTGACATCATCTATTTTCAAGGATGATCCCTACAGTGGAAATAAAATACAGTTGAGCTGGTAGAAACATAATCAATTTCATTGTGAACACTTATCAAAAGCCAAAAGAGGAATGATTAATCAATCTGCTTTAGTAGATAAATCTAGTTTACTAAATTCTTTAAGAGTGCCTTTGTTATTAACTACATTTTCATCTCTCTTACTAACTTGAAAGCTTCTGAAAGACAGAAATATGGTCTTCTGTTATCTTTTCTGATTCACACAGCTCAATACCTTACACCTAGTTGACCAGTAATGAATATTTAGCAAATTTCACATGTATTTTTGAGTAATACTTACAAATTACTCAAAATGGGATACATTTTTGTACAAAAATGTGTAAATCATAGTTTTTATCCCCAAAGAATGGAAAACATAATTTAGGGAGAATAAAATATATAAACTAAGAGCTGTATAACAAAAGTGTAAAGAAATTATGTGGACACATAGGGTAGCATATTAATTCAAAAACACATCTGAATCCATTTAATCTTGACCTCTGTCTGACCTGCACTCATCTCCTCCATGTTAAGACTAATTATGAACACGATTGGGGAAGAGATTTCTTCTTGTAGATGATAAACAAAGTGATTAGTATCAGAAACAATAAAAAATGGACTACTCATTTTGTAAGCCTACTAGGATAGGAACATGTTGAACTAGATTTTCCATTATAAAGAAGCCATTCTAGGCGTTAAAATTTATAATAACATCTATAATAATAATCTTGTAATTATTTTCACAAAATAAGGCAACACTTTCATTTCTCTCAATTGAGGCTTTACCTGATACTATTACTGTGAATAAGACTGGGTTCTTGAAAACAACGACCTATAGATCTACAACCCTCAAACTGAAACTTGGGAACTGCAAAAGAAACAGCCAACTTTTTATTTGTTATAGAGGCATCTAAAAAATAAGCTTATTTGTGAAATGTCCCTTTTGTAATTAAAAAAGCAAAAAAGTTTCTATATTTAAATAGACAAGAGGCCTATGTGAAAAGCAGTCTCTAATAAACACTGTAGAACAGTAGAAATCAGCAGTACAATTATCCAAGCTATCCTGTATATATTTATAAATATGCATTTTTTCCATTCCTTCTTTATTTCTTTAGTCCTTTTCCTCATCCCAGTTCTTCCTTCCCTTTGAAGAAGTTCTTTCTCTTTCACAGTATCTAATGTACTTTTAAGATTTTCTTTACTCTTTCTCATTCTTAAGCTAGCGAGACAGTAAATTGTACATGCAGGTCTGATTTATTTCACTTACGAGTATTATCCCTAGTTTTATCCATTTACCTATAGAAGCCTCAAGTTAATCTTTTTTATAGATGAGTAATACTCCATTGTGTTTAAACACTTTTTAAAAAAATCCATTCTTCAGATGATGGGAATTTGGGTTGTTTCTAACATGTAGCTATGATAAACTGCACTTTTATAAACATGGGTCCACATATACTGTTGTAGTATAATGTTTTCAGCTCTTCTTGAAAAATACCCAGGAGGGGAATAGCTTAGTTAAACTGGATCTCCAATCCTACCTTTCTGAAGAATCTCCACATTGATTACCATTGTGGTTGTATCAGTCTGCACTTCTACCAAGTGAAGAAGGTTGCCATTTGTTGAGCCCTTAATTGATCATTTTTTCTATGGCTCTTATGTGACATTTCCCAAATATTCACTAAACACATGGACTCAAAAGCTAACAAGTCAACACAACATTAGAAAAATATTTAAGATCTTTGTTACTTTTTTTGTGGAATCAGGGATTGAACTCAGGCCTTGCAGTTGCTAGGCAAGCACTTATTCCACAGGCCCCAGTCTTTGCTACTTTCTATAAAAATTATGGTATTTCTTCTAAGTACCAGGATTATCAGTTGCACTAATTAACAGTATATGAAAAATAATGTTTTCAATGTAATTTAGTTCACAATTATAAATATTTATAATTGGATTGGATTCTCAGTTAATTTAGCTGAACTTTGCATTTCATTCATCTACCTCATCTAATGTCATCACATTTGCTGCAAATAAAATGAAGATTATGTTGCCTTGACTATGAAAAAAAATTCTGAGCCAATTTTGCTCTATTACAGTGGTTCTTTGATTTCAGAACCCCTTACACACTTAAAAAATTTTGAATCTCCAAAATGTGTTGTTGATACAGGTTATATCTATAAACATATATAATATTAGAATTAAACTTTCATAAAATTTAAAATATTCAGTAATTTCTTTATATAGTTAGAAAAATACTTTTTATTTCATAGTTTCTAAAAAATGTCTCAAGAGTTCTATGGGTTTGCAAACTATGCATTAAGAATTACTAGTCTAGGAGTCTAGGGAGACAGCTCAGCAGTCTATGCACCTGCCTGACAAGAGCAAGGACCTGGGTTTAATTTCTGGCACTACATGCCATGCCAGCCCAAGAACCAAAGGTGTGCCATACTGGCCACCAAAACTGGGCATTGAGGCTCATGCCTATAAAGCCAGCACTGCGGATGGCCAAGACAGGAGAACCATTATGAGTCTGAGCTGCATTGTGAGACCACATATCAAATAAATAAGTAAGAATTACTCATCTGAAAAACATTCTAAGTTATATTTTTGTTTCTAAACTTCCAGAACAGAAAACACATTTGTACATGAGGTTCATAAAAATTTCATTGTGCTTAGTTATCTTATGAATGAAAACCTAGGCTACTATTTATATTCTGTCTTGATCTGTAAGTACTTCTAGGTTTGACCACACAGGTTTAGCTTTTATGTTGCTTAAGATCAATACAAAAATAAGAAGTGAAGATCAGTTGAAGCCCAAATTTTTTACAGAAAAGTGTGAGACAATAATTTTCCTACCTTGCGCTTGATGTTTTCCAGAAAGCTGGGTTCTCCCTTTTTGAAGAATGGATGTTGAAATTCCAAAGCTGACTCATTCTCTCCAGTCTTTTGAGACTCCGATGTAACTACCTTTCGGAAACCATCTAGCAATAAATAAAACAATAACAATTAACAAATAGAGGTCACTGAATAGATTCTTGACAGCAGAGCTGAAAATTATCGGAACATATTAGCAATATTGCAAAATATCTGGCTACCACACCATAACTGCTGGATTAGAATAGGCTAATTTCAAATTTAGGAACTGAGATCTCAGTAATCTATATTGTTTGGTTTATACAAAATTTACAAATGATGTTAGGGTACTAGTGGGTAGCTATGGATAATTAAAATCTATATATAGTCAGCCAGCTTAATTGAACCAATAGCTTCAAATTTTTGTAACACCCACTATTATGTGGCAGTATCTCAAGGAAAGGAGAAGGCAATACTAATTTCCCTGATTTGATCAGTGCAAGGTATGTATGTGTTTACATGTGACACTGGGGTATAATAATTCATGCCTATAGTTACTCAGCAAGCTGAGGCAAGGGATTGCTTGAAACTAGGAGTGTGACAAGAGTCTGTACAGTACAGCAAGACCAAGTCTTAAAAAATGTATATATGTCACATGAGTTTTACTAATATATACAAGTAATGTATGATAACCAAAAATGAAATGAAATGTTAAAAGTTCATTCATGATAATCTTTTAAGAAAGGACATGGAGGAATTATGTACTATGTATTATGTATTGCTGCTTTTATTTTCTTTTTTTACTAATAGGATCAAATTTAAAGCTTTTTTGTATGTTGGTTAAGTATCCCACTGCTAAACTAAAGAAAATCCCACATCCACGGTGTGTGTGTGTGTGTGTGTGTGTGTGTGTGTGTGTGTTTGAGACAGGGTCTTGTTATATTACCCAAGCTGGCTTCAAACTTGCAATTTTCTTGTTTCAGTCTGGATAAGTATGTGGAATTACACTGCACCCAGATTTTAAGTACGTATAAGTTACAATTACAACTACACAACTGCATCAAAAAGTAGTATAGAAACCAGTAATTTAGAGTATTTTAAAGGATCAGAACTGGAGAATATGGGCAGGATAGCAGCAAAATACGGAAAAATACTAAGAAACAAAATTCATAAATAATTCCCAACTCCCTTAAAGCTGGTCCATAGCACATTGATGAGGAATAAGTCAAAAGCCACACAAGTGAATTATACAAACAGATCAAAAGAGGAAAATCCCCAACCATATCAGTAAGTTGCTTAATAAGCTAAAAAAGCACATAACTTGACAATGAACTTAATAAATGAAATGACTGCTGAGTTTCCAGCACACTAATGAAAAACTGGCTGAGGTAAATACAGTAATACAAAACATGAATAAACAAGTTAGGAAAGGATTAGAGTCCATGATGATATAACACACAAATCCAGAGTAAAAATTCTACTAAAAGTATGGGCACCATAAGTGAGTGATATGAGAATAAAGTGTCAGAACTAGAAGACAGAGCTAATACAAGAGATCACATACTCAAGGACCCGTTTTACTTTAAATATTTTATTTAAAAGAGACAAAACCACAAAAAACAATGATACAAAATTTCAAATCAAGACAGGAGAGTAACAAGGTACACCGCTTATTGTTGTCTTCAAAATAGTGGCTTACATTATAAGATATAGGCATAAAAATTGATCATATGGTAGAAGCACAAATCTTTCTTTTCAGTGAAATAATAGAAGTAGTATAGATATCTTAACTATTTTTATAGTTACAAAAACAGCATTAGAAATGATACAAAATTTCACAAGATAAAGTAATATGAATTCAACAATGGTTGCTGTATTGCATGATGCTGTCTTCAAATTAGTTGCTCAGGCTACCAGATATAAATGTGCAAGATTTGTTCAAAGAAAAATAAAACAAAATAAACAGTTGTAAGAAATTCAAGAGACAAAAAAGAAAAAAAGAAAAAGAAAAATACTTACACGTTAACTTCTTTCAAAAGACCAGAACAAATTAACAGCATAATTATCCAAACTCTTCTGCATATATATCTAAATATATTTTCTTCCCTTCTTTCGTTTGTCCTTTTCCCCATCTCAGTTTTTGCTTCTCATTTAATACAGTCTTTCCCTTTCACGGTATCTCTCATATCTTTTAATTACTCTTTCATGCTTTCACACTAGTGAGATAATACAATATTTGCACATGTGGATCTGATTTATTTCAGTTACCAATACTGTCTGTAGCTGTATCCATTTTACCTACAAAAAGCCTTTATTTTATCTTTTTGTAGCTGAATTATACTCAACTGTGTAAAAATACTGTATCATTTTAACCCATTCCTCAGTTTATGGGCACTTGTGTTGTTTCCAAGATTTAGATATGACAAATTGTGCTGCTATAAACATGGGTAGACATGTATCACTGTGGAATCATGATTTGAGCTCCTTTGGGAAAATAGTAGGTGGGAAATAGCAGTCTTCAATGGGACCTCTGATCCTGAGGAATCACCATTCTGATTTTCATAATTCTTGTACCTACTTGAAATCTCACCCACAGTGGAGAACGGTTCCTTTCTCCCGACAGCCTCTCTAGCATGTTATTAGTTGGCTTCTCGATGATAGCCATTCTTTGTTGTGGAATAAGTTATCTCAGTGTGGTTTTAATTTGCATCTCTTCAATGACCAATGTTGAACATTTTGACATATGTTTATTTGCCATTTGTATCTCTTCATTTGTGAAGTGTATATTCATCTCAGATGCCCATTTTGAGATTCAATCTTTGAATTCTGGAGGCCTGATTTTTAAAAAATTGTTTGTATGTTCTAGATAGGAGTTCTTTGTCTGAAGGACAGAGCACTACATATTTTCCCAATGTATGGGTTTTCATTTTACTCTGTTGGTGGTATCTTTCGATGAGCAGAAACTTTCGAAAAAGATGAGATCTCAGTTGTTGATTCTTTGAAGTATTTCCTGTGCAGTTTGGTATTTCTTCATGAACTCTTTATGTACTCTTATGCCCTTAAGCTTTTTACTTCCTTTGTCTTCCAGAAGAATTGTCGTTTCAGTTTTATTATTTAAATCTTTGATCCATTTTGAATGTAGTTTTGTATGTTGTAATAAGCATGGGTCTACTTTAAGCCTATGGCATGTGGAAAGCCAGTATTTCCAGCACCATTGAAAAGGTTATCTCTCTTCCAATGAACATATTTGGCAGTTTTGTTAAAGATAAGGTGGCTGACTGTGTATATATAATAGAACAGAAAAAAACCCAGAACTTCAGGAACAAACAATGAAGATGAAAGGAGAAAAGATAGGAAAAAAGGTAGGATAAAAAACATGCAAGTATATATACAGGATGGCTGAGGTAATTGTACTAAAATTTTATATCATTTTTTTTAAAAACAGAAGTTAGTGTGTACCTGTTTCAACTTGACTAACTGTATACTGATAGCTGCGACCCAAGGAACTACACAGAGGACAGCACTGTGTAATACAAAAATCATGCTTGAATACCTGTCATCTTGGTCTTCTAAATGTGTACTGTTGCTAATGTCAAATAAATTATTACCATACTCTCTTCAAAATAAGTTTTAAAAAAGGTAAGAAAAAAAGACAAAAAGAAAAAGAAGAGTGATAAGAACAAAAGCTTTGTGGAAAACAAGCAGTAGTATACAATCATATGTCCAATCTTATATAACTGTATCTGTTAATCTAAGGGACAGATTTGATGATTAAAAATAGACAACATATCAATTATTGTTATTTAGCTCTTCTTGTTCTGAGAATTTATAGCATGTATATTGTATGTTACCTTGTTTCTGATATTTGTTGTTCCTTTGTCTCTCTCTCTCTCTCTCTTTCTTTCTTTCTTTCTTTCTTTCTTTCTTTCTTTCTTTCTTTCTTTCTGTCTCGCCTTCCTTCTCCCCCCTCTCTCCCTCCCTCCTTCCCTCCCTCTCTCTTTTTGAGACAGGAATTGATTGAACTCAGGCCCTTGTGCCTGCCATTCACGCACTTATTCTACTGAGCTATTCCCCCAGCCCCTTCACTTTTACTTTTCAAAATGAGATAATAAAATTCAGTTTAATAAAAACAAAGAAAATTAGAAAAAGAGAATTTAATGAAATTGAGACTAAAATAAATAATACAAGAAGCAAGGTCTCAAAGACTTGGTTCTTCAAAAAAAAAATAAACAAAATTGAAAAAATGCTTAGCCAATCTTACAGAAAAAAGAAACAACTAAATCTATGCAATGAAAAAAGACAAAATCACAGAAATTTATTAGTAATTATTTTGAAAATGTGAGTTTCCAATAAATTGGAGAATTCACAGGAAGAGGACAGATTCTTATACATATATGAAATATTAAAACTGAACTAAAAGATGTATATAATTCTAGATAATTCAGTAAGAGACTAAGTAAAAAAAAACCTACAAACTAACAAAAGCACATGACTTTATAGTTTCACTTTCCAAAGCAAAGGAATATTAAGCTTAAAAAGGCCAATCTCCTTAATGAACACAGACACAAAACCCTTCGCTAGATGTTGGCATATGAAGGAATAAAGGAAATAAAATTATCATTATTTGTAGATGACATGATCCATTACATAAAAGAACTGAAAGTTTTCATTAAATGACTCTTAGAATTAATAAGCTAATTTAGTAATGAAACAGAATACAGAATCAACACACACATACACACACACGCACATACACAAAATCCATAGAATTCTTCTATACTAAAAATGAACTCACCAAGAAGGCAATTAGGAAAACAATACCATTCATAATAACATAAAAATGTAATACTTGGGCTTATCCCAATCAAAGAAGTAAAAAATCTCTATATGAAAATTGCAGGACTCTGAAAAACAAAATTAAAGCACTCTTTGGGAAATGAGAAGATATCCTATTTCTGCACAGGAGAAACCAATATTTTCAGAATGACCATCCATCCAAAACTGATGATACAAAGCTTTACAAAACCCCAATCAAAATATAAATAGCATTTCTCACAGAAGTGGAAAAGAACAACTAAAATAAAACAGAACTTAAAAAGACCCAGAGTCATAAAGAGCAATCCTGGGCAATAAACCAAAGCATACTTGTCATACTCCTGGATACACCTTAAGTTATTATATTAAGTTCAATGAGTCAAACGACAAGATTAGACATCACACAGGTCTCATACTATAAACTCAAAATATAAAGAGCAAATAAAGATAAATAGTAGGAAATACAGAAAAAATAATTTCTCAAAAGTTTAGGAGAACAGGAGATGGAGTGAGGTAGCAGGGAGTAGAGGAGAGAAGAGGATGAAAAAGTAATTAAGATGTTTTGCAAACATGGACCAGTTTTCCATTTCTTAGTAAAAGTTTGCAGTTTTATTTCACAACACATCTTCTTTTCATTAAGCACTTCAGTTTTATCTTGTGTTCCTCCTCTGCCATCTCACACTTGCTCTATCTTTTGGATTTTCACCACATTTACCTTATTCATTGGAATCTGTTGCAGCTCTAAGATGGACATTTGTTGATGGTATTCTTCATCTTACATCTTTTATAAAGCACCTTTTGGAAAGGTTTTACTCCTATAGTTTTTATTATCTACTACTCTGACACCTGAACATGAGGTTCAGATTGAGTGGTCTTCTAACATAATGGAAAATATATGAACTTTCTCAACATCTCACAACTCTATTGAAACAGCAAATGATTTATGGTGAGCAGTAGCAGGGTCATACACTGGCACTTCCTTCTGTGACTCTGCAGGAAGTAGACCCTCTAGGGCAGCATGTCAGCAATCTTCTCCTTCCCTAGCACATGGGTGCTCAGCAGTGGGCTGACTCTTTGCTTCATTTTCTCTGTCCTTTCATGGGCCAGAATTGTTTTTGGTCTGAGCCATAATGTTCTCCTGACACTTCTGCTGTTTGAAACCCCATAGCCATACACGTGGCTGAGATTTATACTTGTGGGGAAGCATTTGCCAGGTACATTGCTAGAGGGGAATAGTTTGTTCATCATTTTGTTACATTCCAATACATATTTGTACTTTTACATGAAAGTAAACAACAAGCTCTTTTCCAATACTGAGAAGTACTTGGCAGGTTTCATAATTTTGTTGTATGACATTTTCTACTGCTTCTTCCAGCAACTAACCTTAATATCCTTGACTCATATTGTTGTCTTCATACTAGTTATTCAGAGGACAAGATGCAGGTATGATATCTTGTCTAAATAATGTTAGTACAAACCTTTCCTCTCATTGAACTAAGAAAATAGCTGTATATCTACCCTATTTTGTATATACAGATATATATTTTTTTCATTACAAAATGGCCTTTTATTTATATCCGTCCCACTTTTTTGTGTTGTCTTGTCAGAGATGGGTGTTCCATTGCTGTTAAAGTAAAAATGTGTAACTATTTTTTCACATTCTATAGGGATTTAAAGTTTAGAACACCCATGTTTGTTGGAAAATAGCAGTTCCATGTTATGTTTAAGGCATTTGATATTCAAACAGTGATGTGAAGCTCAACTGCCTCTGTTACAGGGTAATAATATCATTAAACTTCTCTTCTGGATGTTTAACAACTAAAGTTTTTGGACCAAAAATTAGAGAAATAGAGGGGTAAGAAAGATAGCCAGTATTTTGGCCTCAGCTCTTTAAGGTCTATGATGACTCAGGACACAAAAAAACCTGTACTATAACATCCTATAACTCAATATTGTCCCAAATTTTCTGATCAAGGAGAATATGAGCCCAGAGAGGAAAGTGACTGCCGATGTATAGTATGCCTAAGGAGAGTCACTTAGAGAGAAAAAAGTTTTCTCAGGGTTTCACAGAGAACAAACAGATCACATACTAGTCCATAAAACCAGTTTAATATGAAATAATCGAAATTACCCCAGGGGTACTATAAAATCTATATGTAATGAACATAGGTATCAATGACAAAAGAAATTTCAGGGAAGGCAGTAGCAGCAGATGGCTGGCACTGACAAAAGATCTACGAACTGCTGTACTTGATTTCATTGTAAATCCTGAAGGGATTTGACTGACCTTGTTGATGTAAAAGTTACATTTTAATTAAATAGGTCTTGCTTTAACTTGAACTTAACTGTTCAACAGAAAAGTCTAACCACAAGATGTAAAAAGGAAAGCCTTATCAATATACGGAGCTGTAAAAGGCTCAAGTCAACAACTTCTGACAATTGGCAGTTCTGCTGATAACTCACTACTATTATAGACTATTGAATTGTATTTTACTGAATTCAAGTGCCTACAATCTTGGGGCCTTGCTGGATAGCTCAGTTGTTTAAAGCACTGCTTGGGCAGATGCAGTCAGTCACATAAGACCGTGGTTCAGTTCCCACCTCCAGAAGCTTCACCAGTACTGCCATAAAGACAGGCTGAGATAGAAAAAAATATTTTTCAAGTCCCTACAATCTTCAGGCTGGCTTCAAGTATGAAAAGGTCCTTTCAAGACTTCTCCAAGCACAGCTTCTTTAATTTTATTTATTTATTTATTTATTTATTTGTTTGTTTGTTTGTTTGTTTGTCTTTTTGAGACAGGGTCTTGCTGTGCAGTTCAGGCTGGCCTTGAGCTCACTTTTGTAGCCCAGGCTGGTCTCAAACTCGCACCAATCCTCCTGCCTCAGCCTCACGAGTGCTGGGATTACAGGCATGTGCCACCACACCTGGCTTTTAATTTTATTTATAATAGGTTCTTTCTGCAGGGAAAACGCAGGGACTAGGATGGACCACTGTGGTGGGAGCATAGTTCCAGGCTTCTCTTGTAGGCAGGGGGGCTGGTTAAGCCACAGGCTTAACAGCACAGTGCGACAGTGTGTGCCCCCAGCTGGTGAAGCTCCGCTGTGTGTGCCAAGGTCACAAAGCCCCAGCTGTGGCCCCCTCCAGGGCTGCAGCCCCTGCTGGTGGGTTACCAAGGAGGAGCCTCCAAATTAAAAAACATTTATTGTTTCTTCTTTCATTGTTTTCCTCCTACTGTTTACCTGTTGATGTTATTCTATCATTTCCTCCTTTTTTGCTTTTATAAGTGTGTCTGTTTAAGTGTACGTTCTCTTCCTCTAGCCTTTCTCTTGCAATATTGTTTATACAGAGCTAGCAAATCCTCCCTTGTCTTATGCCTCCCACTTAGTGTCTAATACTCTTTATCTTCTTAACTTCCCATTCCCCTAACTACTACTTCATGTACCTCATTGCAAAACAATCACAAATGATGAGTTGTCACAATGTGTGTAGTGGATAGACAAAGTGGCAAAGCATAACTGCAAGGTTTTTAACTGAATCTGTGGATGCCATTATAATGCAAATAATTCTTTTGGAAAAGCATAGGGATAGAATGAAAATTACTTAACATAAATAACAAGGTATAAAGACCAGTATTAGACATACGAAGCTGAAAATTATTCATAGGGAACCAGCACCCTACCATAAGTCTCCATATAAGCCACAAAGTCTCAGTTATCTGGTCCTTAACAGATTCTTTTTATTTACTTAAGCTGGCTTTGTGCACTAGTGTGTGATCTATTTTGGAAAAACAGAAAAATGTCCCATGTGCTGTTGAAAAGAATGTATACTATTCAAGGGTGGAATATTCTGTGTATTATACGTCTGTTAAATTCATCTTCAAATATGTTGTTTAACTCTGATATTTCCTGATTAGTTTCTTGTTTAGTTCATCTATCTTTGTGAAATTGGTAGGTTAAAATCCTCTTTTATGATTGTGTTAATCTTTACCTGATCTTTGAATTTAGTCAGTTTTTGTTTTCTGAAGATATAAAGATATGTACCACAGATACACACAGAAGCATGGAGAAACAAGGAAACAGAGCAGCCTGAAGTTCTTCTAATTCCTCCAAGGCAGACGGAGGGGCTGAAAAGGGAGAAGAAAACAAACAATAGGTAGAAATCTATAAAAAGTTTATAGAGGGAAAAAAAGATGAATTCAAACAGAAAATGAACAAAGTATTCACAGCAACTGCACTCAGTATTGCAGTGGTGGATTTAAGGGAAATAGGTAAAAAATTGGATGAGCTAACCTAAACAGTTTAAAATATGAATGACAGATTAAACAAGTATATGGAGTCATTGAATAGATATCTGTCAGAAATAACTAAAGTAAAATCTCTATAGAACTCATAAATTGCAGAAATGACCATTTTAAAGACAGAATATCTGGTTTGAAAACAAAATAGTGAATTATGATGAAGACCTCATTGAAACCAAAAGGAAAATAAGAGAACAAGAGAAGACTTTCCAGAAACTGCCAGATAATAATAAGAAAATCAATCTAAGGCTAATTGTAGTTGAAGAAAGACTAGATGACAGAACACATGGATTTCATAATATGTTTATGGAAATCAGAAAAGAAAAAGTTCCTGAATATAAGAAAGGTTAAAGTACAAGTAATCGTTATAGACTTCCTATATGACAAAAAGCTCAAGGGATATCCTTATTAAATTATTAGATATCTAGGAAAAACTTGAGAATGTTATTTTATTTTATTTTTTGAACTTGAGAATTTTAAAAGTAGAGAAATACAGAAAGAAATAACATATAAAGGTAAACCAATTAAAATCATAGGAGACTTATCAACACAAACTCTAAAAGGCAGAAAACATTGAAGTATTGAAAACTCTAACAACTTTCAGTCCAGATTAATTTTCCAGCGAAGTTATTGTTCTAGGTGGAGAAAAAATACATTTCCATGAAAAACATCAGCTCAAAAGATATATGAGTGCCAAACCAGCACTTGACAAAATACTAAACATATTTTCAATAGAAATAACCAATGAGAAATAGCTAAATCACAGAGAAAGCTATTGAGGTATATGGATAAACAGTAACAAAAAGCATCAAGAAAAGAAAAACAAATAATTCATCAATAGATAAAGAAGGCAATAACAGTACATAGTCAACAAATCTCAGTAATATTGCTCAATGTTAATGGCCTCAACTCTCCAATTAAAAGACACTGGATCAAAAAACACAATCCAGTAATGTGTTTTCTTCAAGAAGCTCATCTAATCCAAAAAGATACTTACAATTAAAAAGTAAAGGTAAGGGGAAAAAATTCATATACCATTTCATATACCATTGCAGGGATGGCAATTCGAACATCAGATCTGGTAAGTTTCAAGCTAAAACTGGTTAGAAGAAACAAGAAAGGTCGCTACATGCTAGTTAAAGGAATGGTCCAACAAGAAGAGATAACACTGATAAAGACATAGCCACTGAATACTTAGAGCACTTAACTTCATAAAACAAAAATTGATGAAATTAAAAGATTAAGTAAACATTTACACAAACATAGTAGGGATTGTAAGAGGCCACTAGATCAACTAATAAAAAGCTAATACAAATAAAGAAATATTGAGGTGAACAACACACTGGAACATAGTCTTAACAGATATATACAAAATATTAGGTCTCTACAATATACTTTCTTTTCAGTAGCACGTGGGACTTCTTTTTCCAAAAATAGATCACATACTGGTCCATAAAAGCAGTTTAATATGAAAGAATTGAAATTACTCCAGGAGTACTATAAAACCTATATGTAGTGAACATAGGTATCAATGACAAAAGAAATTTCAAGAAACGCAGAAGCCCCTAGGCTATTAACAACATACTCCTAGACAAATATGGATCACAGTAAAAAAAGACCAAAAATTTAAAAATTTCTGTATATTAATGCCAATTGACTATACAACTCAGTAAAACCTCTGGGACACAATGAAAACAGTTCTGAGAGGAAAAACTTGTCATAATCAATATTCACTTTAGAAAAACAGCAAGCCCAAATAAATAACCTCATGAGAAATCTTAAGATAACAAAAACAAACCAATCCTAAACTGAAATTAAAGAGGCAAATTATAAAGATGAGAGCAGAAATTAATGAATTTAGACAAAATGACAGTGAAATAAATCCCTGAAATAAATTAAGTGGAAGAACTAATTCACTAAAGAATAAATAAAATGTAAGCCCTTAGCCAGACACAACAAGCAAAAGATAGAAAAGATATCAATGCAACTGGAAATTAAAATGGTCAAATCACAGCAGATATTATTTAAACCCAAAAGATAGTAACTCCTTCAAAATATTGCATTCTAACAAATTAACAACTTTTTAAGAAAAGGAGAGGTTCTTAGACACATTCAAGCTATTAAAATTAACCCAAGAAGACTTAGGCTTAACAGCTCGATAAAAAGCAAAGAAATTCACACTACAATCAAGAATATGCTAGTTAAAAACAGAAGCCAGGATCTTACATATTCACTGCTGAATTCTGCAAAATGTTTAAGTATATCATATCATTAATATTCCTCAAGCTCTTCAAAAAAATTGAAAGTGGTGAAGTACTCTCAAATTGATCTGTGGAAGCCTGACCATCAAACCGAATAAAAACACAATGAAGAAAAAAAATATAGGCCAGCATCCTTAATGAGCACAGATGCCAAAGTTCTGAACAATATATAAGCAAACAGAATGTACTATGAAACAACAGGATATTATCAAAATTATGATACATCATGTTTAAAAAGCTTTCATTACAAAGACTGAAGGATGGTTCAATATATATAATCTTTTAAATTTTCTATTTGTTTATTTATTTATTTAGATTATGGCCGCCTCAGCCTGCCCTGCGGGTGGGGCTGGCGCAGCATGTGGTGTCAGGGATTAAACCTAGGTCCCTGCAGTTGCCTAAGCTTGCCTAAGCAGGCACTTTAGACTGCTGAGCTACCTCACCAGCCCCCTATAATCAATAAATTTAATACATCACATAAATAGAAACAGGGCCAAAAAACCATGTGATTGTATCTTCAGACCCAGAAAAGTTTTTTTTGACAAAGTCTAGCACCTCATAGAGGTAAAACTCATGCAGTAAATATGTATAGACCATATCTGAATATAGCAAAAGGTATTTATAACAAACCACACTAAATGGGGAAAAACTAAAAGCATTCATCTTGAAATTAGGAACAATACAAGGGCATGCACTATGATGGGGCAAAAGGTAAGGGAATTTAAAAAGAGAGAAACATGTCATAATAGGTACATGTACTCCCCCTAATGACTGCAAACTACATGGACTGCAAATATGTATAAATAAAATAAAAATTTAAAACAACCAAATAAATAATAACACTATTGACATTCTTATCAGAAAATAGTGACACTTTTATCAGAAAAAAATTCTAAAATTCTATGCAATGACAAGGATACTGAAGTGCCAAAATAATCTTGATTTTAAAAAGTACAAATTTAGAGCTGGGACTGGTGACACACAGCTATAATCTTAGCTATTTGGGAGGCTGAAGGAGCATTGTGAGTATGAGGTCAATATGGACAATTTAGTGAGATGATGATTTAAATAAAAAATGTAAAAGGGTTATAGGTGTAGCTCAGTACTTCCTAGCTCAATTCTCAGTACAAAAAATAATGGCAAGCTGGGCATGGTGGCTCACACCTGTAATCCCAGCACTTGGGAGGCTGAGGCAGGAGGATCGGTGTGAGTTCAGGACCAGCCTGGGCTATAAAAGTGAGCTCAAGTTCAGCCTGAACTGCACCGTTAGATCCTGTCTCAAAAGATAATAATAATAATAATAATAATAATAATAATAATAATAATGACAAAAGACCTAAATAGAAATTTCTCAAGAGGTCATGCCAACAGCTCAGCAAGAACCTATTTCAAAATTTAAAAGGAGACTGAGGAAGTAGCTCAGTGTAAAAGACCTGGATTCAATAACTAGTACTGATAAAAATGGCCAACTTGTAAATGAATGTCCAAGAAGAATAATCACCAAGTAATTGTAAATGAAATCACCATGTCATTTCACTTAATTCGTGTTAGAATGGTTATTTTAAAAAGCCAAATGATAACAAACACTGATGAAGATGTGGAGAGAAAGGAATCTTTGCACACTACAGGTGGGAATGTAAATTAGTGTGGTCATTATAGAAAACAGTGTAGAGGTTCTTTACAACATTAAAACTAAAACCATCATTGGATCCAGCGGTATCATAACTGGTCATATATCCACAGAAAATGAAATCAGCACGTTGAAGAGACACCTATATACCCATACTCATTGCAATACTATTTACAATAGTAAAAAATGGAAACAATCTAGGGGTCCATTCATGGATAAATGGCTAAAGCAAACTATATATTCTTATCCCCACAACTTCTGTCAGAGCAGAAAGCATAAAAATTAATCTAATTTTTAATTTTCCTTTTACAGATCTATATTTTATAAAGATATAATTCCTTTGTATTTGGAATGTACTCACATCCAAGCTAATGTACTCCATGCCCTCTACTCTACAACTATTAATTTTCTTATCATTCATCTTTTTAACGAACATTTATTGAACACGTCTTGTTGGGTAATTATTGGTTAAGCTTTGCAGAGGATACAGAAGTCAGTAAGATGACATTCCTGTTTGTAAGATGCTAATAGTACGGCAGAGAAGGTAAATACACTTACTGCTACCGAAGAACAACGTTTGAATCATGTAGGAGTGAACAGTGAGCTTGTGCAGAGTGGATGGTGATATACATGTTTAGAATAAAGCTCACAAAATAGGAAAACAAGAGCAGGTGTGTTGGAACACACTCGTAATCTCAGTGCTTGGAATGCTGAGGCAAGAAAGTTACTGCAAGTTAGAGGCCTTGCTGGGCTACACAGTAAGTTCAAGATCAACAAGAACTACATAGTGAGAACCTCTCTAAAAAAACTTAAAAAATAGGAAACCTTAAGACTTATCTTTTTAGGAAACATATTTGTCACAAGAACGAAAACACTCCCATAAATTGCATTGCTAGAAAATCTGTATTAAAACAGTTGCTAAGTCCAGTATATCATTTTAAAATACCTGAAGCCCATGTGTTGAAAAGAGAAAATAAAAAAGATAAAAGCAAGGTTAAGTCATTTGAGTGTGGATGACAATCTGTATGTGTAATTTCCCTTGACATTTTTAAGTTCTCAGGGAAACACAAATTTGAAGAAAAAAAATGCTGTTCATCAAAGACATTTATAACACAGAGTTTTCTAAAACTTCTTTGCAAAAGACACTATGTCCATAACTTTCTACACAATGGACAAATATTCAGCCATTGGGAAATGATGATAGTAATCATTACAAAACACTGAATTCTTTTTAGATTCTTCAATCATTCCTACTATGCAGACACTAAGAATGGAATTAGAGAATAAGAGCATTTCCTGCAAAGGAAATACCATGAAGAAACACAGTGATCCAGGCATGTCTATGATAATGCTACATACAATATGGCTTAGAGACTGATCCTGGTCTATAGTACATTTACGACTGGTGAGTGATGATTAAAGTATTAAAATTAGAGTTGCCCTTTAGAAACTTTTTATAATACTATAATTCAACATTTCTGTGAGGTCCAAACATTAAAACAACCATTCCAGTATTGGTTTGTAACAAATTGGAAAGCTTCTAAGAATGTGTCCTTCGCTACAGTTGATTTGAGCATCTGTATTAGTTACTTTCTCATCACAGAGACACAGTGGCTGACAAAAATTAAAGTGTGAAAGGTTTATTTTGGCTCACAATGTATAGAGGTTTCAGCACATAATAGGCTTGCTCCATTCCAGGGCATCATGGTAGAGGAGGCTGATTCACGTGCAAGGAAGTGAAGTAGAGAAAGGAAGGGATCAAGTAAGTAGGGAGGGAGATATCCCTTTCCAGGCCACACCCCAAGGGATACACCTTCTCTGACCTGGCTCCTATCTTTCAATTCATATTTCACTATAGACTCAACAGTGGACCAATCTGCTGATTCAGATCATACATCCATGATCCAATCACCTCTCAAAAACCTCACCCATAAGTGCTTGTGGATGTGGGGGTAATCTAGGTATAAACCATGACAAACATTGGTATAATGCATGTAAAGAGAGTAACTATCTGAGGCAAGATGCATGTACATACATACATGCATTTGTACGTACACATTCACCACAATGAATGAAAACCAAGATAGAGCAAGAAGGCACACAAAACAGTAATTGTCAAAATGAGCAATTAACCTCTTTGTAATGTGGTAGAAACCAAGTGAAATTTTTTAAAGAAAGTAACGCAATTAAAATTGTATTTTGAAAAGGTAAATAAAACAGTAACATGCATAACTTATTAGACCAAGCAATGTGCATAATTTATTATAATGGGTGAAAAAATAGAATATCAGGTAGTTTTTGACAGTAAGAGCAAAAAGGAGGGCACAAGAAAAAAAGATGTCGTTAATGCTTCCTATAGAAGCACTTACAAAAATTAAGGTATGTAACAAATACCCAAATCCACCTTGAGCAAAAAGAAAAAAGCTAGGCATGTTTCAAGCTTCAAAATATACTATAAAGCTATATTAACCAAAGCAGCATTGTTTTGGAATGAGAAACAAACAAAAAGGCTAATAGAATTGAACTGAGAATCCAGGAACCTACCTGCATCTACAGAGAAATAATTTTCAATAAAGTTACCAAAAATACTTCATAAGCAGGAGAGTTCAAGGACACCTTGGATAACACTGAGACTCACACCAAAATATAATGAAAAAGCACAAGAAGATTAAAGATTAGTATCTTCCTTAGAATGAACAATCTAAAGAAAACTTATGGCATAAAACTTTACCAACAAATAATTGCCTTTGCATTTCAATTGGAATTTCATATACCAATCCTATTAGTCACGGTGCAGTTTCTTCCTATGGACCTACAATACAGGACTTTACTGCTATTCCTCATTCTAACAATATTAATATTTTATATTTACAAGCCACTAAAAACTTATTCCAAAACTTTAAAGGGGATTATACATCATAGATATATACATATAGATGTTATACACACGTACATACATATACATGTTATACACACATATATATGCATATATATGTTATACACACATGTATAGATACACAAATATATATTTCTTTAAAATAAACTCTTTTAGAAGAAATATGAAAGAGCAAGTATTTCTTGTATTTTTTCTTTTTGAAATTGCTATTAATTGCATACATGCTGATAATCACATTATAGAATATTTGGTTAAGCTTACAATTTTTGCCCAGGAATAGCCAGAAGTGAAGAAAAGCTACAGGAATTTGCTGCTATGACCATCTTTCCACATTTCTTTTTGCACAGCTGGAATCAGCATCATACTAACAGCAATGTTTTAATCAAGCTAAATATTAAATAAGAAAATTTGTGTCTGCAAAAGTGACCATCCGCACATTAATACTTACCCACACATACTTACCCATAGGCACTTGTGTGAGACAAGGCCAAGAGGTATGCCTCCCACCCATTACAGTATTAACTTTTTTCCAGTATTAATTAATTTTAAATAATTGTGATTGTCAGAAAAGTAATCAGTATTAGGTTTTTGTTTTGTTCTTTCAGAAAGATTTTGTTGATTGCTGTTTACAGGTAAGGAATGCTTGTTTTGAATCTGTAACCCCTAATTTGAAGCTGCTCCCTGCCCTTCCTGAGAATAATCTGGGGCATTATAGTATTTTTTCACTTCTTTGTGTGAGTGGTTTCTCGTCTAATTTTTTACATTCATTAACCAGTGGACAGCCTTTAGGGGAAGAGGATAGATTGATTCCACATTTCATTTCCTACATCTAGTTTAGAAAAATGTGTTCTCCCACCTGCTGCTCTTAGGCTCATTTAATAACATACTTCTTTTTGAAAGTTGCCTTTTTGCTTTTTGCACCGTTGAGGGTATGCAGTATTTCATGAAATTCATGAAAGTTGCCTTGCCCCTCCTTTTTCCAAGGGTGCACTCTAAATGTGACTCTGACTTTTGAAGAAATTTGTTTGCTACTAACTGATCTTTTTGGAATTTTGCTTCTTTTACTAATAAATAATTACATCTTTGAAAGTACACTGAATAGTTTGAATTTGTAATTTTAAAAAATTTCCCCATTAAAAAATGCCAAAAAATACTAGAAAGTAGTAAGTATAGTTTTCTTCTAAGTAACTATGAAAACAAGTCATGTTCCCAGTTACTTTGAGAATATCTCAATAGTAAATACATGATGTTGAAAGATGAAAAAACAATGGGGAAAATAACTATGTTAAATTGATAGTTCATGAATAGATATATAGATATATATCTTTAAAGTGCTGCAATGCTTGTAGTTTTTGCTTATGTATTTCAGAGATTGAAATAAAAATACTGTGTGCTTCTAAACTTGGATGTTTTAAAAACAATGGAGTATTTATTCCTTCTCACTACTATAAGGATCTAAAAGTAGCATTTTGTAGCTATTTTATATAAATTATATTCAATTTTTAGTATTACAGATTTTCATTATGAAAATTGAAGGAATACATAAAAAGGAAGCATTTCTTTTAAGGTACATAAAACTGTCAGCAACTTTTAAAAAGATCTCATGGTATTACACAAGATGATGAAATAGTTTAAATGTGGGAAAATATTTGTGACAATTCTAGGTTAAATATATAAGATGCAAGTTTTATAAAAGTATTATAAGCTTACATTATGCGCATACATATCTGCATGCATATATGTGTGTGTACATATGCTATTTATGTATTTCTCAAGTTTTCTATAATACACAAAAACTTACATTAAATAGTCATAGGAATCATATTTGTACTATGTCAGACTTTCAATTTTAAAGATTATAAGGAGAAATCTGTTTTGCTAGGGTATAATGGAATGCATACTTTACTTGCTAATTATGATCTTGATCAAGTATAATTTCTTCTTTTTTTTTTTCTTGTTTCAGAACCTTTGTTTATTCACTCATTTTCATGGCCGGCTCAGCCCATCCCGAGGGCAGGGCTGGCGCAGCATGTGGTGCGGGTGATCGAACCGCGGTCCCTGAAGCCGCCCAAGCTTTCCCAAGCAGGCGCTTTAGACCACTGAGCCATCCTGCCAGGCCCGATCAAGTATAATTTCTTTAGTTCCCATTCCTTAATTCTAACATGATAGCACTGCAATAGACAAATTCATAGGATCTATTCAGGTCTAGAACTCTGTACTCAAAAGAATTAAAGCTAGTACTGACAGAAAGAGCATTTTAACATTGAGAATCCTAATCAATAAATGAAACTAAGCAGATTAATTTTGAGTACTGAACACTGAAATGAGGTCCTACACACTGAGATATATTCTTGGCTCTTTTTAATGTTTCTTAAAAAATTAAGACATCACATCACTTAATTGCACAGGCTGGGTGTGCACTTTAGATCCTTCCACCTGTGTCCCAGAAGGCCAATGTTACAGGCATGTGCCATCATGCCCAGCTCAATAGCAGAAATACCAAACTGTAAAGTAATAAGAACTCTCAATGAACTCAAAGTAATATTGATTTGCTTAAAATGAAAAGAATAATTTTCTGATATTCCACTGAATTCCAATAATATTTGACAAACAAATTATACTCACAGATATTGAGCTGTCTTATGAAGCTGCTTATGTTGCTGTGTTTGAAGTATTTTGGAAGTATATTGCTGGAAAACATTTCTTCATTCATAATGTAAAAGCTAAGACCATTCTAGAAATAAAGACAAAAAGGTAGTTATTTACAGAAAACGTGAAGTTTAAGTAAAGCAATAATTCAACAACATGGGGCTGGGGAGATAGCTCAGGGGCACAAATGCCTGCCTGGAAAGTTCACGATGCCCTGTTCTGGAAAAAAATATATATATGTATAGATATAGATATTAGCATACTCAAGGTCCTAGGTTGAATCCCCAGTGCTATTGGGTTGTTTTTTTTTCTTTGTCTTTTTTTTTTTTAACTGGGGATTGAACTTGGGATCTTGCCCTTACCAGGCAGGGAGGTAGTATGCCACTGAACTATATCCCTGCCAGGAAATAATTATTCTATAAAGAGATAGAATATCCGAAAACAGAAACGATGGAAGAAAAATACAATGGATTGACCATAGATACAAAAAAGAAAAATCCATGGACATAGATCCATAAATTAAAAATAAACACATCATAAATTACAAGGTAAAATAAAAAATGGAAAAACTATTTTCAATAACCATTATTAGCATATAATGAGCTCCTATAAATTATTAAAACACAAAACTTTATTAGAAAAAAATTGGAAAAAGACATGAAGAAGTAATTGAAAAAATTAGCAAATTAAGTTTTAGAGAACTGCCCCAAATGTAAATCAGAACAGTAATGAAGTATAATCATATGAAATTGGCAAAAATTTTAGAAAATATTAATCTCCAGTTTTAACAAGTTAACGAAAGTTTTTATAAACAAGGAAACACACTTTTGGTGGGAATTTTAAATTACTTAATATATTTAACAAAATCTGTTTAAAGCCCTAAAATATTGTGTTGGGTTTAGAAATTTCTTAGGTAATAATTAATGTTATGTGTAAAATTTTAACTACCAATTGTTATATAAATAATCATATATATATATATATATATATATATAATACTACAGTCTAATAGTTTATAAAACTACACAATAGTGTTGATACAAAATTGAAACTAACCTAAGCACTAAGATTTTGAATAAATCTATACAAATGAATATTATACAACCATAAAATGAAACTCTGGAGAAAGTTTAATGAAATGGAAATATTTATAATATATTTTCAGTGAAAACAACAAACTTCAAATGGTATAAAACTTATCATTTTAAGAATAATAAAGATGTCATCCTGGAATGTAGCTCATTGACAGAACACCAGCCTAACACATGCGCAAGACCCTGGGTTCCATATCCAATACTGGAAAAAACAAAATATGCACATATATAAAAGAAGATTCTACAAATTGCTAACAGTGGTTATCAATGGATGGTAGTAAAACTGCTTTATTTAATTTGGATTTTTGTTATTTTTGTTTTGTGTTTTCTTTTGTCTTTTCGAGACAGGGTCTCACTATGCAGTTCAGGCTGCCCTTGAGCTGACTTTTGTAGCCCAGGCTGGTCTCAAACTTGCACCAATCCTCCTGCCTCAGCCTCCCAAGTGCTGGGATTACAGACATGCAACACCACGTCTGACTGATTTTTGTTTTCTAAATTTTCCAAAATAAATCTACTTTGATTTAAAAAGTTACTTTAAAAGTAGTTAAGCCAGGCATGGTGGAACATTCCTACAATCCCACATCTCTGGGAAGCTGAGGCAAGAGGACTGCAAGTTTGAATCCAGCCTAGGCAAATTTAGTGAGATTCTGTCTCAGAATTTTGCAAAATGGCATTAAGGATGTGGCTTAGTGTAAAGGCCTTGGATTCAATCCCCAATATGTTCTCTAAAAGTGGGCAAGGTAATGATATACAAACATGTATATTACTTATTCCCCTAAATTCCAAATTTTATGTTTAGTAAAATAATAAAAAATAATTTCAATATTATAGTTTAAATTGTACTATCCAGTTGGATTAAGATTCTGAAAAAACTTGTGTGTCAGTTTCCTATATAATCTAATAGTTCATGGATTGCAATCTAATTTGTTTTCAGAATTTCCAGGTCACTCTTTGTTTGTTTTAAGACAGGGTCCTGATATATACTTCAGGCTTGACTCATTATGTGATCCAGGCTGGCCTATAATTTGTGGCAATCCACTTGCCTCAGTAGCCTGAGTCACTCTTACTGAATATATGCATATGTTCAAAGAAAGTAGTTGTGTTTAATTGTCTGCTTCTCAAGCACCCATTTTTTTTTTCCGGAATCAGGGATTGAACTCAGGCCCTTACACTTGCCAGGCAAGTGCTTATTCTACTGAGCTATTTCCTCAACCCCTCTCAAGCACCCTTTACACAATTTATAAACTAACCTAAATCACTTATTCAACATCCCCCAAATCCACTTTAGGTTAGTCTTTTTTCAGAATGGACTAGACTTCAGAGATGAAAGAGGAAAATTAAATAATGTCATGTGAGTCTATTTCTTCCCTTGATCAACTTTCTACAAAAATACAAAAATACCCAGTGATGACTATACTTAGGATCTGAAAGAGTTCCTAGATAAAACAACCTGTAAACTGGATAAATGATATCTCAATAAGTAGTGATTTTGTATATAATAAAAGTGAAAGCAGGGGCCAGCAAGATAGTTCAGCAGTCTAAAGGCCTGCTTAAGAAAGCTTAAGCAACTGCAGGGACCGCGAATAGATCCCTGGCACCACATGCTGCACCAGCCCCACCCCCAGGGCAGGCTTAATAGGTCATAAAAAAAGTGAAAGCAAAGTATGATCATGTTTCAATTTAATTACATTGCCTATTTTAGGATGCCCTTCATGTCACTTTATAACTAAAGTGAATATTGAAAAAAAGAAATGCATTAAAATATTAATTAGAAAGTGATTACTTACATTACACCTTTGAGTACCTACAAGGCTACATTATCTTTCATGTACTTAAAGTATTATTTGACTGAAAAGAATTTAGATGTTCAAAAGAGGGAAGGAAAGATAAAATCATTTGTGACAAACTTGTATGATGAAATATAAGCACTGAAGATGCTGCTTGAAAAGTAATTTCATGGGAAAATGTTGATAATATTGCTGTTTTAAAGACAAAAATTATATGCATCTTGCAATATTTTAAATACTTTCTTCAAAATAAAACATTAGCTTTATTGTGATTATAAAAACATATTCTCAATCAAAAAATTTTAAAAAAATAGAATGATGCAAAAGCCTCAGCATCCAGAGATCATCATTAGAAGTGGATTTAAGTAGGACACAGATAAATATGTTGTTCTCAAATCTTTTTTCTATAATAAAAATATGAAAATATTACCTTTCAGAAATAATCAGTATTCTGCATTTTGCTGTATTTAAGTCTCCATTTCATAAATTTTAATGTAATTAATATATATTGTATTTATAATTTTATTTTTAAATTATTTTAGCTAGTTCAGGTTGCCTTTAGGGCAGGTCTTGTGGGGCTTGTGCTGCTGGGGATCTAACTGCCATCCCCTGTACTTGAGTTTGCCCAAGCAGGTGCTTTAGAGAACTGGGCTAACCTGCAAGCCCGCTCCCATAGCTTTATTTTTTTGTAGCAAAATTAGCCTTTATTCTGTATTGTCCTATTTTATTAGTTTACACTAATACTTTTCAATACTTACAGTACATATTAGCAAATAAAAATAATCTTGATACAGCAATATATGTACAGGACAAGCTATAACTATAGTCTACAAATACCAAAGTAGCTTTGGTATTCTTGAGTCATATTTTCAGGTTCTGCAGCTATTTATTAAGTACATTAGTCAATAAAGACAAGTGAAAGTTTTCATATAGTTATTTTTATAGCTATAAGCCAACAGTTTTATTTTTAGTATTTTAAGTGCTAATTTTAACAGATACACAAAATAGAGCATATACAGAAAAGATTATTAATAGAATTGTCACTTGAATCAAATTAATGTTAGAACAGTTTACAGCATTTATTGATAGTGTTTTAAGTCTGTGGGAGGAACATCTAGCTACATGAACCAGTACTTTTCTGAACTTCACAGAATATCCAGCATATATAGTATTAAGTGTTTATCACTGTAAGAAAATAAGAAATGCTCTTATTTTAGGAAGCGATTGAAAACTAACAGGGCACTATGGACCTAACATAGGTCATTTCCAGAGAATAATCAGTATGGGTCATCATAGTAACTATATAAACATCTAGGAAAGTAGAACATTTAGGTATGCAAACCATGTTGAGGTCACCAATAATATGTTCATCGACCACCTAGTTCCAAACTGATTTTCACTAGTGCACACAGAGAAGTTCTATAACTTTCTGGCATGATTCATCCTATTTGTTCATATTAAATAGTTGGCTGGTTCCCATAGGTCCATAGTACACATCATCATCAAAGTCACTTTCATCAAAAGTTTAATCTTTATTACCATCATCATTAGTAACATTAAGATTAATATATGGAATAAAGTCATTTTGCCCAGAGTAAGGCCAAAGGCAAAGATATCTCCCTTGTCAATGATAACAGAATTTTCCACCCAAGCTGCCTTGGATTTCCATAGCTCAGCACCAATGCAACTGGTTTTGGGGTCAGTCATAGTCACATTTTCATAGAATGGTAGAGAAATTCCTATGTCACAGATTTTCACTGTTTCAAAATCACCTTTAACTATAATATAAAAAATTGTATGTCTCTATGAAGCAGTTTCATTTCTTGGTGAGGACACTAACCCTCTCACCATCTTCAAAACAACTTTCAAAATTATAACTGCTGAAAAAGAATCTTGGCTATCTTTACATTGCTCTTCTACTAAGTTATTTAGAGATTTCCTCCCTATACTCCATAGCAAGACACATGCTTTAGTAGGAATGCAATAACCTACTTCTAGATGACAAAGATTTTCTAAATTTTAATTTTATCACTAAGTCTTTTCTGATATATACTTCGTTACTGTAGATTTAGTAGTTTTTTTTTTTTGTCTTTTTGAGACAGGGTCTTGCTATGCAGTTGAGGCTGGCCTTGAGCTCACTTTTGTAGCCCAGGCTGGTCTCGAACTCGCACCAATCCTCCTGGCTCAGCCTCCCGAGTGCTGGGATTACAGGTGTGAGCCACCACGCCCGGCTGATTTAGTAGTTTTCACAGCCCAAGGAGAATGTGATAAACTCCTTGGAGATCTTTCCAAGAGGTAAGGATTTACCCTGGTCCCACAGTCAAACTTCTACATAAATGGAGAGACAGGAATATTTACACATGGAGTTGAACGTACAGATTTCCTTTTCCATATACTTTGGTGTCTTGAAATTATTGGTTCCTTCTATTACAGCGACCACTTTAGGTAAGAGGGCTGAGGTGAACAGTCCCTTTTTGTGCTGTGACTTGATGCCAAATCAACTCACCAGAGTAGCACACCAGCACATAGAAAAGCCAAGTGCTGTGGTATAAGTCTGTAATTTCTGCATTTGAGACAGAGGCAGGAAGATTGCCAAGAGTTGGAGAAGAGCCTGGGGCTATATTGTGAGTTTAAAGCCACCTTCCCTCTGAAGCAAGACACTATCTCAACAGACCAAAAACCAAAAACCAAAAACAACGCCCTAAATCCCCTTGCTACCACCAAAACATGAGGAAACTGATGACAGTTCACACTGGAGGATGCCTAGAGGAGCAATTTCTGTGGTTCGGATGCCTCTGCTTGGTGCACACAGTCACAACAACTATTGTGTTATGCCTGCTTTAAGTTTTTCAGGCTTGTACCACCCTCTAAGACTGCGCCAAACTGCCAGGGGCACAAAGGGATATATATAACTTCAAAACACTTAAAAACATAATTTTACAGCCATACATACACAACTCTTCAGGAACTCAACTGTACCATAAAAGTTACCTGTGTGATTATGCCTGTGTTCCCAACCAATGACCGAAAAAGCATTTACTACTTTACATTACATTTTCTTTCCCTTTCTTTCTTTCTTTCTTTCTTTCTTTCTTTCTTTCTTTCTTTCTTTCTTTCTTTTTGTATTCAGTAAAGGATGTACAGGGTCTCACTACATAGATCGGACTCATAGAGATCCTCCTGTTTTTCAGCCTCGCAAGTGCTAGGATTATAGGTGTGCCACCATGCCCAGTCTCAGCATGCCCGGAGGGTGGTGCCAGCATGACACCCCAGGGATCCAACCCAGGCCATTGTGCTCTTGCTAAACTGGCGCTGTAATCCTCTGAACTATAAGGCTGGCCCTTACATTATATTTTGTGAGCAGCAAATTCTCATTTTAGCTCAAGTCAGAAACAAAATACTGTTGACAAATTCGCCAAGCAAAACATGATTTCCAGATGGTTCTGAATTACCTCAGAAAGAAAATATAACAGCAAGTTTGGCAGATACATACACTCTTAAAAATTAAACTGGGCCAGGCGTGGTGGCGCATGCCTGTAATCCCAGCAGGAGGATTGGTGCGAGTTCGAGACCAGCCTGGGCTACAAAAGTGAGCTCAAGGCTAGCCTGAACTGCACAGCAAGACCCTGTCTCAAAAAGACAAAAAAAAAAAAAT